>FLSR01000342.1:120079-169273 GCA_900092035.1 Leuciscus waleckii | reverse complement strand
ACACACACACGCACACACACACCACACCTGTGATGAGAGGGTAATGCACACACACACACACACACACACACCTGATGATGAGAGGGTAATGCACACACACACACACACACACACACACACCCTGATGATGAGAGGGTAACACACATGCACAGTTAAGGTAAAAAACCTGCATAGTTCACCTTTAATATTCCAGCTGCTTCATTTTGTGCTCCGTGATTTGTAAAGACTGATTAGAAGAATAAAGGCACACACACACACTCTCTCACTCTCACTCTCACTCTCCCACTCACACTCACACTCACACTCACACTCACACTCACACACACACACCTGATTTACCCCTTATTTAACACATGCATGCAATAGAATAGAAACCAGTGGAGGAGTCAGTATGACACCAACACCTAAGTCTGTTCAAATGTGTTGAAACTTTGCATGCACATTCATGATCCAAAATGAAAAGTATTGATAAAATCCAAAGAAGTAGGTAGTAGAACCAGTGTTTCAAGCAAAATGACAAAATCGTATAGGGGCCAAATTGAGCCAAACACAACAGGAGTGTTGAACATCAGCTCCAGTAACAGCAGACGTCTATATTAAAGCACTGATGTGTTTGTGTTGTAGCTGGCCGAGGAGAAAGCACATGTTGAGGAGGTGCTGAGGAGAGGAGAGGAGGTTCTGCTGTGCGTGTCTGATGAGGAGAGAAGAGAGGACATCCACAGGAGACTCCTGCTGCTCCAGACACGATACAAGGTCATTTCATGCACTCTTAACATGTCAAACACGTAAGGCCCGCTCCGAGTTTCAAGCCACTTTCACAGAAGCAAACCGTTAAATTGTGGTATTAACATATCTGGCAGCTGATTTCGGTTTCTTACAGGTATTGCTCCTATGCAGAGAAATCACCAAAAACTCTTTCAAAAAACTCTTGAATGATGTAATTTACCCAAAAGGTCTTTCAGAAATAGTAGGCTGCTACTATTTGAAAAACTGGTGGGCCACAATGTTTTGAGTTTAAAAGTCCACTGTGTTGATGTGTACGAATGAAATAACAAATTTACATTTACTGTTGCTTTTTATGTCATGTCTATAAGTAGAACATTTGACGTTAAAACCATGCTTTAGGGTCCACTCTTTGAAAAAGACTTGTAGCATCAGAACATCCTAACCTTATGTATGCTCAATATTATGGCTATTTTATGATGAGTTTTGGCTGTAAAGACTATGTTACAGCATTGTTTACAGATGTGTTACAGCTTTTCTACAGCTGGGTTTACTGTTTATGGCTATGTTACAGCAATGATCATGGTTATGCTCTGTTTGTAAAGGCTTTATTACAACATTATGGCTGTTCCAGTTTTGTTACAGCTATGTTTATGGCGGCTACAGCAATGATAATGGCTATGTTTTTGGTTATATTATGACTATTATGATTACATTCATGGCTGTTAAAATAGTTCCGGCTGTGTTACAGCTGCGTTACAACAGTGTTTATGGAGGTTACAGCTTTGTTACAGCAATTTTTTGGCTGTCACGTCTATGTTACAACAGTGTTTACAGCTGTTTACAACAGTGTTTACAGCGGTTAAAAGCTGTTAGCACGACTTTGTAACAACAGTGTTACAACAGTGTTTACAGCTGTTACGGCTTTGTTACAGCTATACTTTTGGCTGTTACAACAGTGTCTACAGCTGTTACGGCTTTGTTACAACAGTGTTTACAGCGGTTAAAAGCTGTTAGCACGACTTTGTAACAACAGTGTTACAACAGTGTTTACAGCTGTTACGGCTTTGTTACAGCTATACTTTTGGCTGTTACAACAGTGTCTACAGCTGTTACGGCTTTGTTACAACAGTGTTTACAGCGGTTAAAAGCTGTTAGCACGACTTTGTAACAACAGTGTTACAACAGTGTTTACAGCTGTTACGGCTTTGTTACAGCTATACTTTTGGCTGTTACAACAGTGTCTACAGCTGTTACGGCTTTGTTACAACAGTGTTTACAGCGGTTAAAAGCTGTTAGCACGACTTTGTAACAACAGTGTTACAACAGTGTTTACAGCTGTTACGGCTTTGTTACAGCTATACTTTTGGCTGTTACAACAGTGTCTACAGCTGTTACGGCTTTGTTACAACAGTGTTTACAGCGGTTAAAAGCTGTTAGCACGACTTTGTAACAACAGTGTTACAACAGTGTTTACAGCTGTTACGGCTTTGTTACAGCTATACTTTTGGCTGTTACAACAGTGTCTACAGCTGTTACGGCTTTGTTACAACAGTGTTTACAGCGGTTAAAAGCTGTTAGCACGACTTTGTAACAACAGTGTTACAACAGTGTTTACAGCTGTTACGGCTTTGTTACAGCTATACTTTTGGCTGTTACAACAGTGTCTACAGCTGTTACGGCTTTGTTACAACAGTGTTTACGCTGTTATGGCTTTGTTACAGCTATATTTTTGGCTGTTACAACAGTGTTTACAGCTGTTATCGGTTTTTTTACAGCTATGGCTGTTACAGCAGGTTTACAGCTGTTACGGCTTTGTTACAACAGTGTTTACAGCTGTTACGTCTTTGTTACAACAGTGTTTACAGCTGTTACGGCTTTGTTACAACTATATTTATGGCTGTTACAGCAGTGGTAACAGCTTTTACTGCTTTATTACAGCTATAGCCTATTTATGACTGTTACAACAGTGTTTACAACTGTTACGGCTTTGTTACAACAGTGTTTACAGCTGTTACGGCTTTGTTACAACTATATTTATGGCTATTACAGCAGTGTTAACAGCTGTTACTGCTTTATTACAGCAGTATTTTTGGCTGTTATGGCTATTTTAACTGTTATGTTTGTTTTAGTGTTTAGTGCTATTCTTTGGTTCTTTTAAGGCTGTGACAATTTGTATAATGCTTTGTTACAGCTGTGTTACAGTAATGATGCCTGTTATGTTTAAAGCCGTGTTATGCTATTATACGGCTATGTCAAGGCTGTTATGCTATGTTACAGAAATGTTTAAGGCTATGCTACATCTGTTTATGACTGCAACTTTCAACACCATGTTTTCAGCTGTATTTCAGCAACATTACAGCATTGACAGCTGATTTACTGACATTTCCACATCAGATCTTATAAACAAAATGCTTTTACTTTGTTAGCAAAGGCTAAATGTGTGAAAGCACCAAATGTATCACGCTAGATTCTTATATTCACTATCGTCTCTCTCTGTTTCTCTGCAGGAGCTTCATATCATCAGAACTCAGCCAGTTGTTGAAGTTGTGTTGGAGTCATCGTCTTCTCCTCCGCAGAGATCAGAGTCATCCCTCTCTCCTCAGGCTGAGGGGAACGCATCCGTCTCCCCGTCCGACTATCTGCTGGACATTAATAAGGTTCTGCTGGCTATGGCCGACAACGAGCTGCTCCTGAACTCCTCAGAGCTCAGCGGAGGACTGTTGAGGACTTCTCCAGCCAGGAGGACACGCTCAGGGTTAGACAGTGTCCATGACGTCCAAATATCAGTATACTAGTACAAGTGTTGGGGAAGCTATTTAAAAACTCTAGCTTGTCAAGCTACAATCTACTTGTAAAGTTATAAAGCTGCACCATTGATCATAATAACTTCCTGTTCATGAGAAGTCTGATATAGAGACAACACTGAGTGGAGCAATGGGTGTTTTCAGTTGTATTGACTTCTCTGTGTCTCTGTTTGTAGAGTATAAAGGAGAGTTTGGAGCGGCTGGGTGAGCAGGTTGAAGTGATTAATGAGCGCCAGCCCGATGTGATTCTGGAAGCTTCCAGACAGGAGATGGCACAGATATCTGATGCCCTGACACAACTGAACTCAGAGTGGGACAGAGTCAACCGCATGTACAGCCAGAGGAAAGGGTGAGTCCGGAATGACTCTGCATTCTCCCATGATTCCCTGTTTTTCTGCATCTTCCCGTTATGGCCCATAATCACAAAGTGAACCTGAAAAAAACAACAACAAAAAAACGGTTTTGTATTTAATTTGCATTGAATGTTGAAAATTATCAAATAAACCAATGATGGATATAGTTTGGAACTCTGTAACGTCTTTAGTTGTGAGGAAGGTGATTATTCATTTTTTATTTGAATTTAGTGGATGTGTGTGTGTGTGTGTGTGTGTGTGTGTGTGTGTGTGTGTGTTGTTTGCAGTGGGATTGATAGAGTTTGGATTCCAGCTTACATTTCCTCATTTTCTCGTTATTGGAGATAGATTTCCTAATGTTATTTTGCCTATTGGTAACATGCTAATGGAGGAGTCCAGGGAAGGATGTAACCATGCATTCAGAATTGGGGTCGGCAAATGTAATAATTTAAAAACCCATAACAGTCCACGTCCTAATCTGAATTTTAGTTGGGAGGGGGATATACCCTCTCAATATCTGTGGAGGCTTGGGCTCCGAGTCTAGGAGAATCCGGAGAGAAATATGTCTAGTCCCTGGATATTATAATGTATGAGGATGAGAGAGAAACCGAGACTAGCATCTCACTTCTGAACCCTTCATTAATACTGAAAAACTTCAAACTCTAATAGACGTCTTAAAGAAAATTAAAATGATGAATAATTCCACCAATGATAATTATTACAGATCATTAACAAAGATTTTTATTACATCACAGGTATTTTAATTTTTTTAGTAAATGGCTTTACATTGTAGAACAAGCCCATAAATAAACATCATGGTGCCAAGAATATGCCATATCTCACGAAAAAATATGTTTTTTGATGACATCATTATCATCTTGACAGTTAAGCACATCCTTTTCAATTCTCAATTCTACAAAAAAGCGTTATTATTGTTAAGTAAAACATTTCTGTTTAAATAAAGCGAAAGTAAATTATAAAAATTCAAAAATATTTAAGTGTTGCCTTGGAAACTAACCGAATTAAGTTGAAGCACAAACATTACTGATTGGAAATAAAATTAAAACCACACGTGAAATGAAAGGAAATAAAATAATATATTTTAAAAAGGATCATTTAAATAATATAAAAAAAAGCACATTACAAAATTGCAAACAATTCATTTTGTTTGTGAAAACTGAAAATATAAGACTAAAAGCAAATTCAAAATATTAAAAACTATGATAGTATATAATTAATACAAAAATAACAACAATGCTACAAATTATTTTATTATTTTGTATTCCCTGTACAGGATGATGGCTGTATAGAATCTAGTGAGAATAATTTTTAGAATTATAATTGCAAAAAAAGTCAAAAGTAATTTTTAATGTTAAAGGTAATTATTGGACAATATATGAGTGTCATGAATATAATGTCATAATGCAAAAATAGGCCTAAAATAAGCTTAATTTTATTTATTTATTTTCATACAAAATATGACTAATTATATATTTCCTAAGAGTTTTGGGTTGAAATATGACCCAGACATGTTTCCTTGAGATCCACTTCAAAGCTCAGTTAATAATGTAAAAGGCAGGTTCTTCTGGAAGGTGAGCAGGATTTCTCTCTGTCAGAAGTTTTCCACACCGTTAGACAGACATGTGACCCAGTTACTCGCCCAGTATCATCGAGCTCCCACTGAGAGACTTCCCTGATCAAAACCAGTCAACCTCAACGCTGAACCATATCCTCCATTAGTTTACCCATGCTGTTCACCAGTAAAACCTGCTCAAGTTACTCAGTTAGAAAAGTGTTTGTGATGAAGATGATTGCTAGTTTAGCTAGTTACAGCAGGTTCCTCTATTTTAGTAGTTTAAGCAGATCAGTTCCTTTAAAGACCCAGACAGCCACCCGCGGCTAAACATGACTATTATTCTTAAATATTTAATAACTTTTGAACCACTAATCCACTCTGTGTGCTTTAAAAAGAGGATCTTCCCGACTTTTCAGTGGTATCACATAGTTGGACATTCAGAAGCTCTGTAGTGAAAGTGATTACGTCATCATGTTTTGATCAGCTTTGATACGCCAAAAAACCCATGCGGTTTGTTGTTGAGTCAAACAGGAACGATATAGTCCCACCCCCGTGCCCAGATTGGTTGAAACTGTCATCCACTCAACCAATAAACATAGGTTTAGCATGTTTCTTTGGAAATTTGAACAAACACAAAGTGAAAATAGTTTTTGCGTGCATGAAAACACACAAAAGAACAGATTTTTCTCTCTGACAAAGCATAACACCACAAACCAAAAAACAAGTGTACACCAGCGGCACACATCAGATGAGGCAGTCAAACGAGTCGCTGCACGATGTCCCGGTGGAATCGATTCTGATGGAAATAAGTGGCGGAGCCGAGAGAGTCGCTTTTGCTTCAGTGTTATTATATAACAGTGCTTTTAATTACTTTAGTTCCTGAACTTTTCTGAGACACATCTACATCGTCAGTGAATAAAAAACACCAGTTTTTCACTAATAATGCTTTTCCTGTAATAATGTTGTAATAACTTGCTTGGGGATTGTTACATGAAGACAACATTTCATCTGGAAGTCTAAAACATCCTAGTATAACTCGCTAAAGGAAAACAAATCCAAATTTCAGGAGGTTCTGTTTGAGTTCACAGAAAACAGGTGAAACTTCAGGGAGTTCACAAAAAAAAAGAAAAAAGATTTTGCTGCCGTTTTTCTTAATTCTGGTAACTTCATCCATTCTCAGACAAAATAATGTAAAACTTTTAAATGAGCTAGATTGAAATGCTAAGTTGTCCTGTTTAAAATGATATACGGCACCTGATGACTTTTTAGAAAAGATAAGAAAAGTACAGGCGAGTTTGGCGCCCCAAAAATGTTCTAGTCTTTAAGGGTTAATCAGCCAAAACCGCTCTCCAGAATCACCAACACAACACACACTGAGGTGTGATTTCACTATTATTTATATACTTTTATAGTATTAATTCATATTTTGAATTAGCTCATACCTGCATGCTTTTTTGCACATAGTGATCTGTCAGATATTAAGATGTCAATAACTCTTTTTCATAATTTCAATCATTTTCACAAAAATGTCATGTTTCCTAGAATATTTTGTTGTATGAATATCTAAACATACAATATATAAAAAGTAAGAACAAACCCTCTGCTTTTAAACAACAACAACTAAATTATTCCAGCTTCATGTATTATATTTTTATCAGCACTTGTATATGGGTAAGTTTCATAAAAAAGCAACATTTTGAGCAAAAAGCAGGATTCTTTCAGAAGATGACGCCACCAATGGTATAACAGTGAAAACATGGAAACATGGAAAGTTCCGTGTTTGGGTGGGAAAGAGTTAAGATGTGATCTTATGATGAACTTGAACGTCAGCTGGGCCAGTCGTGTGTGTCGTACTCTCCGAGAAATGAGTGTCTGATGCTGATATTGAGTACTTGAGGCTGCTAGATTTACAATACATCTCTCGCTTGAGAATGAGTGAAACGAGTCGAAACGAACACACACTGCCGTTCTGTTTAATTGAAGAAATGAAATTCAGTGACGTAAGGATATCATCATGTGCTGACGTGTGTGTGTGTGTGTGTGTGTGTGCAGGTGTTTTGACAGAGCTGTGGAGGAGTGGAGGCAGTTCCACTGTGACATGAACGATCTCTGCAGTGGCTGAGCGACACTGAACAGATCCTGGCGGACGCGACCCGAGCGGACGGGGAACTGGACCTGGATCGCGCTCGGGGACAACAACAGGTCAGAGTCGAAGGTCACACATCCGTTCTATAATCACACAGTGGTTAAAGACTTGCTTACCAGCAGGTTGTAGGTTCAAATCCCAATAAAACATTTCAGCTACCAGACTCTTTTATTTACAGTACTCAACAGTTTTGGACTGGAACAACGGTAGGATCGTTTGGTTGCATGATGGTTGCCTCTCCTGTAACTCAGACATGGCCTCAGTTCCCATCAAATCTACAGCTGGGATACGCTTTAGATAAAAGCATCTGACACTTGCATTAATGTCAATGTAAAAGTCATCATAATGTCAAACTCTGAACAGAAGGGCAGGAATATATATCACACAACATAATTATAGAGGGGAGTAATCTTTAATCATGGATGTTAATTGAGATCACTCAGCATTCTGTGAGTCACTAATTCATAATTGAGTGATAATTATATGATAATTTAGGCAATGAGCACTTTTAACTCGCAATTAAAATGAAAAAGAAATCATTTCTAGCGTATGAGCAAAATAAGCCGGCATCAACCGCCATGTTTATTCCACTGATGTGTGTATTGAGTGTTTTGAAGAGTCACACCGGCCTCTTCCTCTTCAGTTCACATGCTGAAAACTCCAGTGGGACATTATCATTAGACTCACGCGTGCTGAAGTGTGTTTCACAGTCTGGGAGAGCTTTTGAGGGCAGGTGTGTGTGTGTGTCTGTGTGTGTTCGTGTGTGCGTCTGTGTGTGTGTGTGTCTGTCTGCGTCTGTATGTGTGCGTGTGTCTGTGTGTGTGTGTGTCTGTATAAGCGTGTGTGTGTGTGTGTAGAAAGTGCTGAAAGAGAGCGAGTTGAATGTGAAATTGTCCTCCAATACAAATTAAGGTCAGGCACATTTCTTGCCCTCAATTGCATATGAAGAGAATTGCCAACGTCATGTTTATCAGTTAAACACTCACGGCCAACTGTCCATTAACCCCAGTGTCTTTGTGTGTGTGTGTGTGTGTGTGTGTGTGTGTGTGTGTAGGATCTGGAGGAGGGCTTGGCCTCTCATCAGTTGTGATGGTGGTTTTGAGCGGGTCTGGAGAGCACATCATCGGTCAGGTGTCGTCCCCTGACGCCGCTCTGCTACAGGACAAGCTGGACGCTCTGAGACACCGCTGGACACGCGTCCAGAGACAAGTGTGCGACCGCCAGCGCAGGTTAACATCACCACATCACACACACACACACCAGCCAAAATCACAGATCAATTTGTACATGTACAGTGGACATGAAGTCTTCACACTTCTGTTAAAACAGCTTTTTTGTGATGTAATAAAAAAGGTGCTTCAACTAAGTGAGAGTTCAGGGGGTGAACACTTATGCAGTTAGTTATTCCACGTTTTTCATTTACTTTTTCTCTGAAATGTCACTTTGGCTGTCAGTGGCATTGCTAGGGTTGTAATATGTACATGAAAGGTGCAAAAGTTCTGAAATGAATTATCTTGTTGTAGGTTGATGGGTGGAGATCTGCTCATGATGGATGTGTTTCAGCGGACGGCTGATCTGACCCAGTGGCTGGAGCGCACAGAGGTTACCGTGGCAACATTGCCCGTTTCAGCCACTGACAACAACCTCAGAGAACTCAAGGTTCGACACACACACACAAACACACACACACACACACACACACACACACACACACCAGAGTTTCCGCTAGAAAAAAATGGTGCCGGTCAAAGTGACCGGCAGAGGTTTCGTTTTCCGGACATTTTGATGATTTGCCGGTCAAATATCGCCTCTTAATTAGTCAAGTTGAGGAAAACTGGAGGCAGGCTATGTAATTTAAAAAATGACATAATCAGGCCGTAAAGAATGCAACATGTTTATTAGCCTAACTTTCAAATAGACGGAAAAAAACATGAACGTCCGATTGGCGTCAATCAACGCCAATTGTTTTTACTATGGTTTCACATTCATAGTTTAACAAACCAATCCCCTTCCCCACATAAAATATCTGAATAGTAGCCTATTGTTTTTACTCAAGCGAACTTAATTATACTCTCTCAGTATGTCTCATTTAGCTGGTAACATTTAATTGGCCACCGTGAAATGACTCCTTGTCAAATGAACTGGAACAAACAAATGACTATAGGCCTTTAACATTGTCTCGCGTCATTTTAGGCTACTTTTTACGCTGTTTTGCAGTGCTGAATTGTGCAGCTGCCGACTTAAAATCAAAACTTCCCTGTAGCCGCGTTTCCATTACAGATTTGCGCAAATGTTTTGCGCTATTATCTAAATGTCAAAAAAAAAAAAACTATTTCGAAATGACGCCGTTTCCATTAACCGATGTTATGCGACTAAAACGTCCTTTTTTCTCTCACGATAAGTCATTAAAAAAAATCACGGCAACGGACGTTTATATAATATCACAGCCACCGCATTAGACATTATTATTATTATTAATGGAAGGAGACGTGGCGTGTTATCCAAGCATTAATGGCAGGGAAATACCCTTGTAGCCTACTGCGAACGACACATAAGGAGTTTCTGGGTGTTTCGCCCTCATTTCTGCTCCGAGGTTTTGATTGTGGCATTTATTTGAGATTTAGAATCCAGTATTCCTATAGGCTAATTATTGTTTCTTTTGAGATTTAGAATCCAGTATTCCTATAGGCTAATTATTGTTTCTTTTATGAATTTAATAAAGAACTCTGTCTCGTATTCTGTCCAAACGATCCATGTAGGCTACTTTTGTGTCCATTCGTTTTTCCTTTTTTAACCCGTAATTGAAAAACGAAAAATGAACGGTAGTTGTCTTTTTAAAACGCAAAGTTGAACACCAAAATTTTAATTTGAACTGGCTACACAAACTGCTGCGCAAAAAAGTAAATACAGACGAATTTTCTGATTTTTGTTTATGACTTTTTGCCCCTTTATTAAACATTTAAAATATTCACAAATTAATATGGAAAACATGTCGATTTTACTGGTTTTCTAAAGCCAAATTAGAACCGGAATTGATGTTTTTCCCGCAGTGCTGAATGAGAAGAGCCATTAATATTATTAATAAACTATTGTTTTCTAAGTGTCGGCTAAAATCACATCTCCATCTCCCTGTTAAGCAGATGTGCACCTTTCTTACGGATTACATAATCAGAAGGTATTAGCTTTCGATTCGAATTTGTTCTTTTTAAAGTGGACATTTCAAGCTTTATATTGTTGCAATAGAATACTCCTTTATAGCCTACATAGGCTATATTTAGTTTCAGTTCTCGCGCTCCAGTTTACCGAGATCATGAAAGTGCGTCTGATTGTTTTATTTTATTTTACAAAAGCACAACGTTTTCTTGTTATGGTGAGTTTACACAAATGAAAGTAGTTGAGAATAATGTATTATTATTTTCTGTATGACCAGAAATGATAGAGTATTTTAAGTTGTTTCCACTGTTATTGCAAGTGTTCGCGCCCGCGCCTCCGTGCCATGCAGTGCGCGCTTCACACTCAGCTTTGTTCCTTTTTTGCATAAAAGCGTCTTCTAAATATAGCCTATTAAATGTTATAGTATAATAAAATTATATAAAATTATTATTATTTGCGTAGCTATACATGCACCTCAAACACACCGCGTCTTCTAAGTCAGGTGACTGTAAATGCGCAAAAACTGTTTCCATTGCAGTTTTGCGAAATATTCCTTTTTCGAATTGCCTGAAAAAACTCCTCATGCACGCATATAAACTTTTTTGCGATAAACGGGAGTTTTTGCGAAATTGACGTGTTTCCATTGTGCGTATTTTTAATTCGCAATTTCAATTTGCGCAATTTGAAGGGTAGCCTAATGGAAACGCGGCTGTCTCTCCACAACTTGCAATGCGCATAAGCCGCGTAACCTTGTTCTCCGCAAGGCGACTTCGCTGCTTTGATCCGATTCTGCTTTTTCTCGGGTGGTGGTGGAGCTGTCTGGACATCTGAGGCTTCAGGCGTTCCTGATTCACCATCGTCCGTCGCGTCTGGCCTCTGAAAAAAGCTTTTACAGGGGCTAGTCTGCCTGGGCCTGGCCATATTTGAAACGTCTCACTCATTCGTTCGTTGTTTAGGTCTATATTACAGACGTTTTAGGCGTGCGCTTTATTTGAAATCAGCATGCGATGTTGTTTAATAACTTTCAAACGGTAGAGCCTGTTCCTTTATAACATAGCCAATGGTCGGTGTATTTTTGCTTTATACATTTTAGGCTTATTCTCAAATTCAGATTGTGTTAGGGGGGCGGGATTATTAGGCAATTTTAATCTGACAATTTGACCGGAGAGATTAAATTTTGTCGGACATTTAATTTTTTTTTCGGCCAATGTCCGGCAATTACCGGACAACGGAAACCCTGACACACACACACACACACTGACCTGCGTCATCAGCTGACTACAGTCAAGCTATTCTATTTTTTAAAATATGTACTCATTATATTATATATTAGGGATGCACTGATACCACTTTTTCCAGAACGAGTCCGCACCGATACTTTTATGTTTGATACTCACCGATGCTTGTATTTTCGTTGCATTTGTAATTTTTAAATATATTAGGTAGAGAAACCAAAAGAATATGAATCATATCCATTGGTTTCATTTGTTTTCATGCTTAATTATGCACGTTAAAATATACTGTATTGTAAATAATAAAACATTATTAAGAACATAATTAAAGGCAAGTAAACAGTCAGTAATAAAAATAAGAACAAATAATCAAATTACATATAGCACAAATAAATATAATAGAACAAATATGAAATAAATAGTTTTTCAGGTGGGTCTGACAGCAGTTTTCATGTACAGAATTTGAATAAAGTAATCAAATGTAGAATAATACTGCGTAGCCTTCACTGTACAAATTAAATATAGATGGATCTTTATAAAGTTATAAAAGTCTTTCAGTCAAGAGCAGTGAGTGATTTCTTTGTCTTTTGTTGTTTGATTAACATTAAAACACATCAGCAGGATTATTAGGCTGCCGCCCCTTTAAGACCGAATGAACGGATCCAATATACTGATACACATGTCTTTATTTCTCAACTGTTTACATTCACTTAAGACATAACCGACTGTGTTTACTAGGATACTGTCCAAGATGGGCGTTTTACATAATTGTGTGTGAATTAGTCAGTCAAGCGCAAGAAGACGTGAAAGAGAATTCAATTCAGTATTCAAGCGCTGTCTGAGACGTGGCTTTTCGAGACCGATCCTGGTATCAATGTATGCCTATTATATATAGATTTAAATTATTTCTTATTATGTTGATGTTGAAAAACAGTTGAATGTTGAAAACAGTTGTTCTGCTTCATATTTTTGTGGAAACGGATCATTTTGGGGGATTTTTGATGTATAGAAGGTTCAAAAGAACAGAAAAACCTGACCCCAGACTTTTAAACAGTAGTGTAAATTTACTCTAAATACATCCAATAACACACACTAAAACACTATCAATTTAAAAGCTAAATAAAACTCTTAGTTTAATTATAAACTATTTTAATTGATTTCTCTCTAAAACTGCTGCTAGTGCCTCATAATGTCTGTTTTAACACACTACCCTCTCTCTCTCTCTCTCTCTCTCTCTCTCTCTCTCTCTCTCTCTCTCTCTCTCTCTCTCTCTCTCTCTCTCTCAGGCCTTAACGGAGGAGATGGATGGTCAGAATGAGACGTTGTCATGGCTGAATAAAACTGGCTCTCAGATCTTGTCAAACTCCAGTCTGAGTCCTCAGGACAGAGACATTCATGTGAATAAAATAAGGCAGATCAACATCAGTTGGAGTAAAGTACGCAACAACTCCATAGCACACAACACACTAAAGTCTCTCTCTCTCTCAATCTCTACCTTAATATCTCTTTTTGTGTCGCCCTCATATTTTCACATCTACTCTGCTGTCTGGTGGGTACAATTTAATGTGTCAAATGAGACACACACAATAGAGCGCTGCAGTAATGATGTATTTTTGTAGGCCAACCCGTACTTTTGCATCACTCTGGTTCCCTCAACAAAAACCCAATAGGATTTTTGTATTATTGCAGAAGATAATCTCTGTGACTAACAAAAGTTTATGATTCTTACAGGTTTTGTTCGTTACAATAATCTTTACAAATAAACACAACTTTTATGAAAATTCAATTCAAGCGTATTGTAACTCTGGACGTGGCACTCTTCTGGTAATCAGAGTAGGCTCAGTGGTAGACTCAATCTCAGAATGGTCATTTATATGCTGATTAATCTGCCTGGCTCCTATACCGGTCTGTCAGCACTGCTTTACGTGATATGGCTGTGATAATGATGTGTAAAGAGTGCCATTGTGTGTGTTTAAAGGTGAGTGGTAAGTTGCTGGATAAGGTGCGTGAGGTGGAGGGCCGTCTGCAGACGCACACACAGGTCCAGGACGAGACCCGGCTGCCGTCCTACAGCCAGTTCCAAGAGCGCATGAACAGACTGGGAGACTGGGTTTACATCTCCAGCCAGTCTCTGAGTGACGTCACACCCACTGAGAGACAGGTCAGACCATATATATATAAATATATGCGGAAAAGCGACTCATTTCAACCTTCTTTCTGACCCTCTGTCTGAAATGATCTGTTTTAAAGGGGCGGCTCCTTTAAGGCTTGTCAGTAAAAAAATGAACCAGTCAGTATTAACTAACATGGTCTAGCATCCATGTAATGCTCCAAAGTCATTAATGGCCTTTAGAACTGTAATACTCAGTTTTTGTTGTTGTCATAATTTGTTTAACAGTATTGCATTCTAGTAAATGTTTATGTTGAATATTGACAATTAAGATGATTAATATATAATATCAACTTGTTTGGGACGCTGGGATCTTCTGAAGCCTCTACAGAGACGCGGTATAGGCAAATGTCAGCCGTTAAGTGACTGAATGCCAGTGGGCGGGGCCTGTGGTGCGATGATGTAAAACCATTCGTCGTGTCTTGATCTGGAGGCAGTCATATGCAAATATATTTGCCCGTGTGATGTTACAGATCCTACAATATAAAAATGAGCTCTTTTTGGTGCTTAATTAAATAAATGCTTTGTTTATAATGAGAAGGACATTTTAAACAATGAATTTGCAGGATGTTTTAATGGTACAAAGACCTCTAAATTGTCAAAAGATCAAGGCAAATTTGACCCCTTTAAAGTTCCTCCAGAAATCATGCTAAATTATTCTGACTTAAAGGGGTGGTAAAACGCCTTTTTTCGAAGGCTTGATTGTGTTTGTGGGGTGCACTGTAACGTGTTCATGCTTCGTTTTTAAAAATGTGCATTATTTTTCACATATTTAACCATTATTCTACACTGCTCTGTCCCTCCTCGTCAATATTGCCATACCAGTTTGAGCCCGAATCAGACCCAGAGAATGTTAGTTGAGAGGATCGAGCAGAACCTGTTCAAGAACGGCTGTTAAAGGACGTTTCAGAAAGGTATGTTTTTTAAGACTGCAGATCGCTATATGACACTGTTACTTTTGTATATTTAGAACGATTGTAGCTAAATATCTGTCGCCTGAACTATTAATCCAATACGAACACTAAACATTGGCTTTACAACAGTAGCCAAATCAAACACAAAACCATGTTTAGCATGCCTGTAGATAAACAAGCATGTAGATAAACAAGCATGTAGATAAACAATACATAAAAGCTATAATCAAAGAATAATTTACACTGATCACATAAACGACAACAATCACGAACATTCCAAGTTCGCTGCGCTGGTGATATGTTGTCGGATAAGTATGAATTAACGTTAGCATTTAACAAACTGGTTTGTGGAGCCAAACAGCGCTTCGTTTACTTCCTTGCTACAACGTACAATTAACAATACGAACATTACAGGAAAACACAACGACGAAAAATAAATCATACTTACAGGTTGTGGCCCGTAAACAGTTTCTGTTTTTAAAGTTGGAACTGCTCCATCTTTCAGGACTAGCCGTTGTGCGAATCCTTCATCGGAGGAGGGGTTTATGTAAATATTGGGCTTAGTGATGTCAGCAAGCCCGCAGGAATGTGGTGTAGTCCCTACTGGCCGTTTTTTGTAGTTCTTAGAAATGGATTTCTTTAAAAGCAAATATCTCCCTTTGCTTTAAACTTTGAAAGTTGTAACTTTGCAGATGTTGTTTATGCTCAAACAGCAACATTACACACTAACTAAAGTTAGAAAAGTGAAATCGTGTTTTACCACCCCTTTAATTATGTCCTTCTAAAAACCTTATGACTGTCTTCTGCTGAACACGACCAAAAATATATTTTGAAGAATGTTAGTAACCAAACAGTTTTGGTGACCATTGACTTACATTGTTTGAACAAAAAAAAACACTGAGACACATTTCTTTTGTTCGATCGAAGAAAGAAACTCAAAGTGCTGGAATGACATCAGGGAGAGTAAATGATGACAGAATAAAATTTTTTGGGTGAATCCTCCCTTCCCAATGAAACCACGATATCTTATAAATGAATGACACGTTTTATTGTCTAGTATTGAGATCTGACTGGTCTGTGTGTGTGTGTGTGTAGGTTCTGGAAATGTCCATGCGAGAGCAGAAGCGAGAGCTGGAGGAGTTGTTGTCTTACTCTATTGAGCTCCAGAGGAAACAGATACTTTTACCACAGGAAAAGGTTTGTGTCGCCCAACAAATTAAACTGAGCTGAGCTTCAATTCACTTACTTTTCTTTGTTAGTAGTGCAATGCCAAAGCAGATTTTAAATGCATGAACCTGAAAGTAAATAATTTTACCGTAATGATTGAGCTTGACGTGAAAGGTTACACCAACACAAATGTCCTGCATTGAAATTCATTCCGGTTTTCATATTCAGTTTGTTTGTTCTGACAGACATAACAGTAATTACTTTGAGATTTTGTACTCGGGATGGTGTTTACCAAACAACACCAAAAACAACAGGTCCAATAAGTAATACCTCCGCCTTATCCGAATTTAAGAGAAGAAAATTAGAGGCCGTCCAGTATTTTATATCTTTAACGCACTCTTTCAACTTGGGTAATTTAGAGATTTCATCTGGTCGTGATGAAATGTATAACTGAGTATCATTGGCAAAACAGTGGAAATTAATTCCACGTTCTCTTATAATATTAACCAAGTGGCAGAAATTATTTTGAAAATAGTAGAGGGCCTAACACAGATCCTTGTGGCACTCCATAACTTACTGATGTTATCTTGGATTTTTCCCCGTTTAAATAGACAAAATGGTACCAGTCTGAAGTGCACATGAATAGAGAGGTGGATGAGAATGAGCATGATGCGTGTGTGTGTGTGTTTGTGCAGAGTAAAATTGAACAGCTGGCTGCAGATTGGAAAGCTCTGGACGTCAGATTGAAGGAGACGCCACAACAGCCTCTGTCTCCATGGACAAAACAAGTGTCTCAGCAGCACTTCACAAGTGAGTGCTGTGCAGACAGGTGAAATAGACACTCACGCTGCTCTTCCAGATCTAATTGAGTGTTTGTATTGTGTCTGTGTCTCTCAGCGAGTATGGCGTCTCCAGTTCACATGGTGAGTCTGCTGAGCGAGGAGCGCCATCACAGCCCAGAGCTGGTGGGCCCGACCGATCTCAACCAGACGGCCACGGAGCTGGCGGACTGGCTCCTCCTCATCCACCAGATGCTCAAATCCAGCATCGTCACAGTGGGAGACAAAGATGAGATCCGCACCACCATCGGACGCCTGCAGGTCAGGACATCAAAATTAGACCCGAGAGGGTGTTTGCCTTCACTTTGAAGATATTGAAGTTTCATTTCCCCCTACCGAGCGATTACAGACAACGTCTGGGCCGCTAAACCCTGGCCATTTTAAAACCCCAGTTTTGTGATTGTAGGTGACTAAGGGAGATCTAGAGCAGAGACATCCACAGCTGAAGACATCATCACTCTGGCACAAAACATCAAGAACAAAACCTCCAACCTAGATGTGCGAACCTCCATCTCAGAGAAGCGTGAGCATATTATACATCATCTTAATCTTCATTTCATGTTTAGTCTATGCCTTAGAGCTGCATGATTAATCGTGATTTAAGAGATCGTGATCTCGATTCAAACACCCACGTGATTGCACTCATAATTGACAACGATTCGCCTGTGTCTATTAAACCTTTGATGAAATCACAGTGAACAGATCTGTGTTGGCGTAGCCGCTGAGAGAGCAGTTGTCATATATATATATATATATATATAGGTGTGAATCAGCTTCACAAACAGTCCTTTCAACCACACAGTATGGTTATTTCTGTTACAAATATTCATATTATCAAAGAAGTACTGGGATAAACGTGTGTAGTTCGGATATAAACACTGATGTCTACGATAGTGCAAAATAGAGCAAATCACCCTTGGAAAGTAACATGGCACTTCAAATAACGATTTTATCGATTACAATCATTACACCAGTAGGTGGCGACAAATGACTGTTAAAACGTCATTCAAAAACACTGATTCATCCAGTAATGAAACAAGTGAAGTCGTTGAATCATTCATTCAAGAGATTTGTTCAAAAACACTGATTCATCCAGTAATGAAACAAGTGCAGTCTTTGAGTCATTGAATCATTAATTCAAACCGATTAAAAAATCATTCAAATTAAATAAACATTTTTAAATGGACTGCAGCAATTAACATTTTCCTGCTGTGTGTCAGTGGAGAAGGTCCGCAGCCAATGGGACAACACACAGTACGGTGTGGAGGCACGGCTTCTGCAGCTGGACCACATGATCGGCCACAGCGACCAATGGGAGGAGCAGAGGCGGAATGTGAAGGCCCTTATTGGTCAAAACGGATGCATTTCCATAACCTGCTGCAACAGAGCCGAGAGCCGCTCACCAAACAGATCGGTGACAACAAGGTGAGAACTTGACCTTTGACCTATAATGCTTCTGATTGTTACTTTCACTCAGTGAGAGGTTCGTACTTTTGCTTAAACACGCAAGATGCAGGTCAGTGGAACAGAAAAATCAATTCAAGTTTTTTAAAAAGTTGAACTTCTTTTAACTTAGCGATGTGCTTTAAAATGCTCGAGACACTGCAAAAGATGCGAGACGTGAGCGCACCAGCTAAGCACGTCTGTCTAGAGTGTTTGCATTGAAAATCAATAGAAAAGTAGCGCAGTGGAATGGATAAACACATTTTGTGTGTATAGCCCCTTAAGTGTGTGAAAATTTGCAGTTTGAGTTATGTTGCTCTTGTTCTTACAGTTCAAAATACAAGACTTGGTCTTGGTCTCCTAAATCATTTATAAAAGCTAGAGAGATGTCCTAACTTAGTTATGTGTTGCAGAGACATGCACTTTACAACTAAGAAATATTGTGTTGGAAATATATGATGATCAGATCTGTAGTCGAGCAAACAGAAGAAATCCATCAGGCCTTTTGTCATTTAATGAATGTGGGAAGTGACCTTAAGCTCACCCAAATCTTAGTTGAAGATGTTTTCTTAATAGATATTCAAGTCTTCCACTGAAGTGGGTATTTCATTGAAGAGTAAAAACTCATGTTATGTTTTGTCAGGAACTGACAAAATTAAATTGCTTTATTTAATTAAAAGTCTGGAGTGGCTTTGTAAGGTACATGTTCCAATTAAGCCCACAATGCTTTTCTAATAGAACTGTCTCATATTTTATTAAATAAACACTTCAAATGTGTTTAAATTTTGATTAATTGTCCAACCTAATTAAAGAACTGCAGATCAACTTGGATAAATATGGATTACAGCTTAAGTCATTTTTCAGCAGGAATCATAGGGACACTTTAATCTGATCATGGTCCCTGTAACCTGCTCTTATATCTTCCTTTAAGAAAGTTGATATCTCTCTGGGAAAGACTCTTTCACTCTTCCTCAGGTTCTTCCAATATTTCTTTGTCACTTCAGCAAGCTTGAATGGCTTCTCTTTTTTTAGGCCTTATCGTCTTACGCCTTAAATTATTTATTTATTTATTTATTTCCTCAGCATGCACAGTTTGTCTTCCCAATTAAAGGGTAACTCTCGCCAAAATGCAACCTAGGGTCTTTTTGTTAATCTACCCGAGGCAAACTTTCGTTTAAAAGCATAATTAGAATGGAAACGCCACTTTTACGTTTGACCGTATTTTCGTTTTCGATCAAATTGCCTTTTGAATGGGAGTGATTGGGGCACGAGTATGAGTTCAAAATCTTTCTTTTTAGTAAACTCTGTGAACACAAACACTGTTCTCAATGCTGGAGTTCATGTGTAGAGCCCCTGGTGATACTTCCAGCAAAGTTTCATTTTGTGTCGAGTCTTCTTAGTGTTTTAAAAATAGCGATGTTTGATGCTATCATAGTCGTGCCCCAGCAAGCACTCCCATTCAAAAGACATTTTGACCAAAAACGAAAATACGGTCAATCTTAAAAGTGCCGTTTCCATTCTAATTATGCTTTTACACTAAAGTTTGACTCGGGTAAATTAACAAAAAGACCCTAAGTTGCATTTTGGTGAGAGTTACCCTTTAACACAATATAAGTAGCTAAAGTTGATGAATTCAAATGTATTTTCCGAGCACAGTAAATAAATGAAAAACAAAAGCTCTGTTTAAACGAGGGTCAATCTGTTCTTATGTTTGTGGGCTTGTTGGGAACAAAAGAGTCAATGGAGCTGCTCCTAATAAGATCAATGGACAAAAGCCATATTTCTGGATTATAATTACAGACAGCATTACATCTTTTCATGGCTCAAGAAGCTTCTAAAATATGTTCATTTGATGTTGTTATCAACAGCTCGGTACACATTTTTACGAAATCCAACTTTCAAATACACATTATTGCTTTTAAATTGCCAAACATGCCAATCATATCAGGTTTACATTTATTTTTGTATGTATTTATCTTTTAATTTTTTTATTCTTGTCAGTAATCAGTCATTTTCATGACTTGTTTTTAAATAAAAAGGGCATCTTTGGACGGCTGTTCAAGCTCAGAGCAAAGGTTTGATGTGACTGTCAGATTGTAGCAACACATGACGGCAAGGAACTGAACGTTTAATTGGCTCTAAATAAAAAAGTAAAATGTCAATATCAAATATCTGCATTGGCTATCTCATATTTTTAATCTTTTGCTATATTTCCCCTACATTTCAACTCATTGTATTGTTAACAACTTTTAAGTTTTTGGCTGCAAAAAACTGAAAATCAATGATACAAATAGCAAATGTCATTATGAATTAGTAAGATATGTGCACTCTGGCGATGACCCAAATTGTTCAAAGCATGCGAGCTCTTCATAAGCTTATCAGCATTGAGTTTGACGTGGGCAGGTTGAGTGTCAGGGGCTTCAACAGGTTGGCTGTGTGGTGTAGCAAATCAACTCAAAAGGGAAACATTAATAATGAATTATCTTGTTAATTAAATGATATCAATCAATGAATCTGTTCGTCCAGCGAACACTCAGTATCGATCGTCTATCAACTCCCAGAGAGGATGTTTTTTGTGGCCACAGAAAAATAACTTTCTTAGCATGATTGCATCTTTAAAGGGACATTAATTTACAAGCAGGGACCAGAATCTAAACTCACACATGTATGTGAGTTAAAGTTTTAGTTAACTAAATCACGAACACATAACTAATCTGAACACACACACACACACAATCATGCAAAAATAGGTCAAATGGAAAGTGAAAGTAAATGAAACCGGTGAGGTGTTACATTAAGTAGTGGTTCTATCATAAAGCATGCATAATACATTATACAATACAACATATTATACAAGACAGTAATAATCCTACATACAATGTCCTGGAGATGTCCATTCATAGAAGGTTTGCCTATGAATTAATGCAAAGAAGTCCCTTTTTATGGGCCTTATTACTCTCCCCATAATAAATAATACTATAATTGGTTCTGCCTGGGTGTTAATTGCAGTTCAGGGGTAGTTCACAGAACTCTAACACATATTTTGCTTGTTGGGAGAGAGGGTTTTCTGGATTATTCATTAAATATAATAATAATTGTGTGTCTGATTGGTCCAGACGCTACAGTGGGTAAGAGATGTTTATCTCCATTTCACCAATTATATCCAATCATGTCGCAATGGAGGCATTGCCTCTTCTCACATGACTTTCCCCCATTCATTCTCAATCACCCCGCACTAAACCCAGCGCTCGCTTTAGGGGGTCTGTTAAAACTCAACGGGCTCAGGGGAGGCAAGAGAGACGAGGACTCCCGCTGTAACTTTATCTGCCGGCGTCGCTGCTGGACAGTGTTACTTTAGAAAAACTAGTGATTTATACACGTTTTAATGTCACACATTTGTGGTTTTATTTTTGTAATGTGGATTTTCTCATCCAATTCTTTAAGCAGGCACCGCCCCCTTTAACTTAAGTTGGTTAATAATCTCAGTGCTTATTAAGAGACAGCTTATTTATGTCATTTGTAAAAGGTATCAAATCAGTGCTTAGAAACATAGTTATGTAAGTTGTGAGTGTTTAAGATGTGAGGAGGGAACGGATCGCATCCAGGGTGACAAAACTGTCAGAAACGGCCTGATTATACTGTAAATATTTCAAATTCAAAGACATGCAACTGTTCGCAAAACAGCGAGTTGCTGTTAAACCTAAATAAAATTGCTGTTGAACTGTTCAACATAAAATCCAGCTTTAAATTTCAAATCCTGTTTGAAATCCCACATATAACCAAATTAACAATATTTTCTCAAGACAAAAAAAAATCCATCAATCCTCAAAACAATCATTGCATTCTGTTGTATTGAATTATGAATGAATGTGACTACTGTACTGTACAAGCACAGGTGTAAGTGTTTGAGCTGAAGTGTCTGCTGAAAGAGAAACACACACACACACACACACACCACTGCATCTGACCTGTAGGGGCTGCTAGAGCCATAATTTCATTGCTTATTGTTTGGTATTCATATATTATTCAAATGTTTTTTACATGAGTAGATAGTGTTTGCCTTAGGTTAGAAATAAAGATCTTAACTTTGTTGGCAACGATTTTCTACAGTCTTTGAGGTTCGGTGTCCTTCAGTCTTCAGCAACAAACACACGTGAATCAAACAGCATCTTGACGTCTGCAGTGACTCCACTTGCATTGTCATAGTTGTGCTTTTGTTGTGATGTCTGGACTGTAGTTATGTTCATTGATGTCCTTCTGTTGTCAGGCGTTCCTGCAGGAGCTCGCTCGAGGACAGGAGAGCGTGACTTCCTTTAATGAACTGTCCAATCAGCTTCTGCAGGAATATGCAGCTGATGACACGCGCAAGGTCAAAGAGCTCATGGACAAACTCAACACCGCGTGGAACGGCGTCAATAACAGGTATGCACACACACTCGCTGTATTTACACTCAAAATCATGATCACGTTCTTGTCCTTAATCTCCGCGTCCCGGAGGGAGAAGATTAGACGAGAGGAAGTGAATCATACGCACACACATAAGCACACACGTCATGTGACGCCAATGTATCTACAAGATATCACACTTAGCACAACACAGACTCAATAACTGTTATTATTACTGCTGCATTTAATGTTGTAAATAATATTAGAATATTATGGTAATGAATACTTTGTTATCATGCATTAGCACAAATTATGAGGTACTTTACTACCATAATAATTATGCTATCACAAGTACTGTGGTAATATGTGCTTCCATAAGTATTTATTACAGCAGTATTTGTGATAGCATAATAACAGTAGTACCAGAGTATTATTATGATTGTAATAATATTAATAATAATATATTTCTGTCATTGTGCTTTATGAATTTTTGTGAAAATATTATCATAATATTGTGATAATAATTACTACTAGTACTACTTCAACTTTGCTCTCATGAATATTGCAGATATTCACTAATATATATATATATATATATATATATATATATATATATATATATATATATATATTACTTAATTATGCTCTCACAATACTATATAACAAATCCTACCATAATAATAATTTAGTAATAAATAGTTAATATATCAATAATAAATACTGTTGTAATAATGTTGTCATAATAAATCTACCATGATAACATTGATGTAATTAATATATCCATAATTATAGTCTCTCTCTCAAAGTGCTAACATACTAATTTAGTAATAAATTGTATTGTAATTATGCATTTGTAAATATTATGTCAATATTTACTATCGTGATAATATTATTGTAATAAATACTACCATAATTATGTGTTTACAAATATTGTGACAATGCATGTCATTAAATACCCCATCATAATATTGTGATATTAAATACTACATTAATTATGCTTTTATAAATATTATTAAATAAATACAAATAAATTCTAATTGAATAATATTGCTCTTTTAAACATAACATGCATTATTCTTTTACAAATATTGTGGAAAATAAATGCTAAAACAATGCTCCCATAATAATATAGTGATATTGAACCATAACCATAATTATAGCGATCCATGTATGACAGTAGAATGCCACTGTAATCATATAGGGATATTAAACACTATCATAATTACACTCTCACCGCAATAAATGCTACTATTATAATATTGATCAAACAAAATCCCGTAGTTATGCTTTCATGAGCACTACCACCACTATAATAATAACTGGACAAATGTTAATTAAATCTGAATATGTTAATAAGTATATGTAGTGTAGTTTACGTCGGTGTGCTGTTCTCAGGGCGTCCGACCGCCAGGCCACTCTGGACTCCGAGCTCAAGAGTCTGCAGGTGTCCCTCCGTGAGCTCGAGTCCTTCCTGAAGTGGCTCCACGAGGCGGAGACTACACTCAACGTGTTATCAGGCTCCGCCCAGAGGGAGGGGCTTTCACAGGACTCCGCCCACATCAAGGAGCTGAAGGCTCAGCTCGAGGTAAGATCTGTACACGCTTTATATCCATGTGGGAAGCTTGTTCTGGCCAAGACCCGCCCACTTTAACAGGAGAGACATGTCAAATGACCAGCCACAATTTTAGGGCTGGGTAAACAATGGCTCAGTCAAAGCCAGCCAATCAGATTTGAGCTTGTGATTTTCAGTAAGCGCACATGCCAGTTGTGTTTTATATTTCTGTGAAGTGCGTGATGCGGTCGTGTGTTGACTCTGGGCTGTACCGTCTGTGATGTAGACAAATCTGGGACATACAGGCACTAAAGTGTGTGTGAACGATATTCAATTATCTCCCTGTCAGTCCTCATTAGTTTCCACGTCAGCCACAGCGCAGCGCACGCGTAATCAAGCTATAGATCACTTCAGCTGAGAAAGAGTGTGTGTCTTCCTTTTCTTCTCCCTCCTCCGACGGTTCCTTGCCGAGTCTGTGATAGTCCTGTGAGATTCATGCATCACAGTTTGATCTCTTTATCTGCCGTCGACTGGAATCACGACCGTGTGGAGGATATCTCAGCCGCTCTCACTGCCTACTAACATTCAGAAGCCTACACACACTACACTAAAGTACAACATCCGCTTGTGTGTCGTTTTATTAAACGGATCATCCCGACTCGGAATTCTGAAATGCGGAAGTCGCTCCAAAGCGTTGAGTCATCTTTTGTTGTCATGTTGCTCGGCAACAAATGAGAGGTTTTGCACCCTTGAGTCCTCAGTTCATTCTGAAATATGCATTCATTTGATCGGAAGATGTTACCTAGGCCTAGAAAGCTAATTTCTATGGTCTCTAAATGATCAACATGATCAAAACTTGTACACAATCTACTACAGACCTTCTGTCGTCTGGTTGATAGTTTAGACTGTTTTAATAAGTGAAATGCCTACTTGTATAATTGTAAAAACATCCTCCTTTAGCTTGTGGTTCATGTGACTGTTGTGAAAATTTTTTTCAGTTTTTTAAGAGTAAATGAATAACTTTATATTGTCAGCGCTATTTCACGAGTATTGCTTACTGCACTGAAGCCACTTGAAACTAAGCATTTAACTGCTCAAAAATGGCGAAATTGTTTATTTCAGTGAATTAATGTACTATATTTTAGTTAGATAATGTTTTTATTATCTAATATTTTGTATGTTTCTGGGATTTTATGGTACTAAATTATATTTATGGAATAGTTATGATCCATGTATTACCGTTAATCAGTTTTTGAGCATAGACCTGAAAATAACATTTCCAACTTAAACTCATAAATCTTGAATGCTTTTGAGCACAGACTCAAGTTTTTTTTTTTTTTTTAAAGACAACACTTATTATACACGATTATTCCTGTAAAAAAAAACCTTTTTTTAAACGATTATTCCTGAAAAAAAAAAAAAAAAGATAAAGTGAAACTAATAAAAAAATACAAGTTTCAGTTTATTATTATGAAAAATGCATAAAATACTATTTTAAATTGCAAATGAAATAATGTATTTTCCAAAATATGTTCTGCTCTGAAACTGTAAGAAAATCAAAGCCATAAATCTAAACAAGATATTTTCCTAATCTGAGGTTGATATTAAAAAAATTGTCTGTGCGCAGTACCAAACGTTTCCACTAGATGAAATTCGAAATTCGCTCATTTTTGGATTACAAGTGTGACTTATTTTTTGTCCATGATTTATTTTATTTTTTTGTTTTTTTTTCCACATGTTGTTCACATAGCAAGTGCCAAAACTTTTACCAGGTTTAGTATGTATATATATGTATTATAAATAAAAATAAATAAAAAACATTATTTAATAATAAATTATTTTATTTATAATAAAAAACAACTAAATTGCTAATTTTTGCTCATTTTGTGACTTGAGGTGTTTTTCCTTCTCAAGTATAAGCTCCATATTCACACTATATCATACTTTTGTCTGGACAATATACAGTGCAATTCAGTTGGTTGACATTTTTTATTAAACATTGCTTTCTTTTACCATGTCACTGTTAGCGCATGTCATTAATACAGCTAAAGTTGTGGGTGTGATTCCCAGGAGACACACATTTTGATAAACTATAGAGCTTGAATGCAAGTGACTTTAGATGAAAAGCATCTGCCAAATGTTACATGTTTAAATCACTTTTTTGACATGCTCATTTTTGCTGCAGCTTCTTTCTTTCACATCTGTCTTCCTCTTAGATATTGTCAGCTTCATTGTAGTCACCAATCATGCACCTTTTTTCAACGTTCGTGTTTTTCAAGGACAGATTATGTATTTCCTTAGAAGCAGTTGTTTTAACTGACGCAGTTGATGTTATGAAATTGTTAAATCTCGACTGATGTCTGTGTTTGTTTGACGTCAATGACATTGACATTAGATAGAGAATTACTCATGTCACAATCACTTCTCAACGGGCAATAGGGATGCACAATAGCGAACAAAAATTATTACAATGCGAAAGAATTAATCACTAGAATTGGGGTGCTTTTTTTGTGGGAGTGAATCTGCATAGTTCATCCATAAATTAACATTTTCGTCATATACTCAACCTCATTTTGTGTAAAATCTGCATGACTTTCTTTATGCTGTGGAATACAAGAAACAGATATTTTGAAGACTCTGCTGGTCGCTCTTTTCCATACAACTACAATGAATGGAGACGCACTCAAGCTTAAAAAAAGTACATAAACGCACCATAAAAGTATTATAATACTGGTCCATATGACATGGTGTGAGGAACAGATCAACATTTAAGTTGCTGTTTACTGAAAATCCTTCCATCCAGCTTTTAATCTTTACAACTGGATTAATGAATCAGTTCAGATCAGTTTTGTAAGATGGGTCAAATGATTTCTTAAATGAATTGTACAAATCGGACATACGGCGTACACAACGGTAGATTTAAAGATTTTCAGTGAATAGAAACTGCACTGTGAAAATATCCTGTTAAATGTTTGGTGGTAAAATAAAAAAAACCTGCACACCTGGTTTTCAGAAATTCACTGTAAAAATATGTTGATAGTGTTTTAAGTATTATGAGATAATATAATTGTGCTTTGTAAATTTTTGCCTTCTAAAATTTGACAATTCATAACCATGTCTTTCTTTAAGTGATATAATGTTAAAGGGGTAGTATAATGCCCTTTCACAAAATGTGTAAAATAAGTCTCTGATGTCCCCAGATATATATGTGTACGTATGTTCATACGTATGTGAAGCTTTAGCTCAAAATACCCCACAGATATGTGTATATAGCATGTTCAGTTGTCACTTTTTGAGGGTGAGCAAAAACACACCGTTTTTGTGTATGTCCCTTTAAATGCAAATGAGCTGCTGCTCCTGGCACAGGGGGCGGAGCTTCAAGAGCTCGTGTCGTTTTACCTCACACACTCATGCACTGAAAATGTCAAAAACTTTCAGCCTTTTATGTTCAAACCAGAGTCAGAAGATGGAGAAACTCAAGAAGAAGTGACAACATGTATACAAAATTGTGTAGTTATCTTCTAGTCATTGATTAGCATATTCTGTCTTGATAATCTATAAATCATGTTCTGGGGGTCGGGTTTATGTAAATTCTAGGGTTGGTGATGTCACTAACCCGGGAGGAATGTGGTGTAGTCTCTACCAGCCGTTTGTTGTAGTCCTTAAAAAGCGATTTCTTTAAAAGCAAATATCTTCCCTTTGCTTTGAACTTTGAGCGTCGTAACTTTGCAGATGTTGTTTATGCTCAAACAGCAACATTACACACTAACTAAAGTTACAAAAGTGAAATCATAATCAACCACCCCTTTAATATACAAATATACAATCCATATCAGTAACATTATTGGATGGCTAATAATAATAATATTATAACATGTTGTTCCCTGTAGAAGCTTTACATTGAAATGTAATCTTGTAATTGCGTGGAGAAGAGCAAGATTTCTAATGGTGTGTTCCAAGATATTCAGTCAGTCACACAGGTTTGGACCGACATGCGACAGAACAAATGTTGGTTTTGGGTGAAGTATTCCTTTAAGAAAGTAAATGAGGTCAGTATTGATTTCATGTTGGCTTGGTGAACGTTCGTCGTCATGGGTCATCAGAAGGATAGAACCAGATAATAATAGCACCTTCACAGAGCGAAAGAGTAAGTGATTTCCACTCTTAATTCATTACTGTTCTCTCTCGTCTCCCTCATTTCTCTGACGTGTCTCACTGCTCTATTTCTCCGTCTCTCCGGAGATGTGCTCTCTTTCAGTAAAGTGTGTCACCCTCGCTCATTCCCTTTATGAATCTATACACACATCACTCGCTCTCGTTCTGTTGGTGCTGAAAGAGACACTCCAGCTCTTGAACGCTCTCCAGAGTTTCGTTGCATCAATCCTTCCCTCTCTCTCTCACACACACACTCTCTCTCTCTCTCTCTCTCTCTCTCTCTCTCTCCCAAAGCATCTTCCTCTCCGTCGTTCATTCTCTTGTTGTGTGTTAATTCTCTGGTTTTTTTGCTGGAGAGGAGAGCACTGACTGACGCGCGCGCAGGACATGTTTGTCAGGGCTCGTCACATTCGGCTCGGCTGGTGGTGGGGGATCTGTGAGCGTGCGTGAGCATGTGTGTGTGTGTGTGGCGGTGAGGATGCTTGCTCTCAGACGCTGGCAGTCGTGTGCAGGCAGAGTTAAGATGATGGCTGTAGTTCGGACGTCTCTGCAGAAAGTGGTGGTCTTCTTACACCGGCTCCAGAGAATGGCGATATCCTCACCGCGTTACCAGAAACTGTGCAAGGTCAGTGGCGTTCACACACACTCGCTGATGCGCTCTCGTCCGTTTCTGTGTTAGTTTGCGTTAGTTGGACTTAGTTTGGTGTGTCTTGTGTTGCTCTAAATTCTGTTGAAGTTCAGTTTCTTGGATATCTTCTCATGCTGCTTTTTCTTTTTGTTGTACCAGTTTTATTGTTGCATGAAATGTGAAATCCTTTGTAATATTTTTTTGTTGTTGTATTTTTGCAGCTGTTTCTTCTTCATATTTCGACAATATCTTGTTTTTGTGCATTTATAATAGTGTAGATTTGTAAGTTGTAATGTCAAGTTCTGTTTGTTATACCAAAAGACAGCATTTATAACTCATATAAACCACATCAGACCAATATGAACATCTGAAAGACATTTATTAATTATTGTTTGAGGAATTTGGATGTGATATTTTAGAGAGCATAGAAGAGTTTGATGCGGTCCGTGATGTAGTTTCCAGTTGTTTATCTCAAACCAGAAAACACATCCAAACCACGTTAGAGTTTAAGGAACATTAAAGAAAAGAAAAAAAACATAATATTTGATGTTTTTGACATACGTGATCGATGTTAAAGGATTCCTGTTAGTAATATCGTATATGAGTGATACTGTGTTTAGCTGCTGTCAGTGTGAGCTGTCAGTAAATATCCCTTGCGCATGTGTGTGTGTGTGAGATAGAGATTAGAGAAAGCAACAGCTGTTCTGATATTCAGTGTTTAGCTGAAAAATCCTTACAGGATTTACACACACAACACACGGCACTGCTGAAAGATGAAGAGCTTTTCGAACAATAGCTAGTTACTGTATCTCTAAAACCTCTGTATGTAAAATAGCCTCTTTGTGATTGGTTAATCAATATGGGCTAACATAGTTCACGCTGTTATTCATCAGAGCTGGACGAAAAGTATGTGTGGTCAATACGGTGCAGATTTCTGAACTAGCTGCTTGTGCTGCTAATGAGGTACGATGCGATAAAGTGTGAAGTTTAAGTTTGGACCTAACCGGACTTGACCGCAACAAGCGATGGGACATTTTCTGTGTGGGCTGGTGGGTTTCTATTTCTGTTCTCTTTAACACCAACCACAGTGAAATCTGATTGGTTTTTAAAATCCCACTCCACATCAATGTATATCAAACATTTTCTGATTGATGTTCTGATGTCGTGCTGAGTTTCCACTTCCACTGTGGACAGTTAAATGACTTTGAATGCTGGAATCTTCTCGTCGTGTCTGGTTCGGACAGTGTGTGTGTTCAGTAAATGGTCTGGGTGTACTGGGGACAGAGTTTTGATTTGTGAATGTTGGAATGTGTCACATACTACATCCAACTCACTTATTTCAAAAGCAAATTCTGTTTTCGTGATATAGCCCCTTGAAATCAATCAGACTCAATAGCCAGTTTTGAGACTGAAAGTATAAGAAAACAACAAAGAGGTGAATTAATAGAAAAAAAAGTGAAATTAGATTAAATGCCACATTATATGCTATATTTAGCAGACACATTTATCCAAAGTGATATACGGTACATTTATAACTGGAACAATCTCACTGAAGTCATATGAGTTAAGTCTCTTGATAAAGGGAAGTGTGAAAATATTAAGGTATCCCACGATTTGTTTAGTTTCAGTCAGATTTAAACTCACTGATTCTCAGTTTTTTCAGCAATCGCATTTTGGCACAAAACGTAGTTTTTTAAGATTAAGTCTACAACAATTCTGTACAACGGTTTATCCAAAATAGCGAAATCACTCTCTGACATTCTCCGATGGAAACAGTACGCAGTTATAAAAGTCTTGTTCCCGGGACGGCTCTGCGGCGTTCCTTCTATGTAAATGAGATCCTGCATCAGAGCGACCTTAAACTTTGTGGTTGTCAGTCAGCGTGTGTCTTGTTTTCTGTGGTTTTTAGCGTGTATCTTAGTACAGGATGCAAAACATGATTGTTATCTTTCTTAAAGATTTATCAAAATAAAGATTACTGAGCCTTTTTGTCCGTGGCTATTACACTTCTGAAAACGTATTCCACTATTTCACAGGCTATATACCACTTCAGATGTGCCGCTCATGCTGTTTTTGCGGTGTTGCACACTGTTGTTATGTTTTGCCCTGTGTATGATTTTTCAATAAACGTAATTTTTGAGTAATTATCTTATCGGCTCATGAGTCCCATATGTGAAATCCGTCAGACGAAACCCACACACACTCGCAAGCACCAACTCTACCTTTGAGGGACATACGTTACTCCTCACTCGATTAAGCAGCCCTAGGCCAGATGGAGGCGGTGTGGTGATCGTTTAAGCGTCCCGGGGTGGCACTGCTGGCTCTGCACCCATGGGAAGGCATCAGTCATTCTGCGCTCCATTACTCTCTCCTGGGAGGAATCCATCTTTTGGAGATCATTTGAGCCTCCAAAGACCTGCTGTCTCGCACCACCTCCGTATGTGTGAGTGTGATGAATTAGTCCGCTCTAAACGAGCCACAAGTTTGTGTGAGTCTTGCAATTCCACATCTGGCTCCAAAAATTTCATTACAAATTACATTCATGATTTACTTCCAGTTTCCTTTTATCTGTTATTGAGTGGCATCAGGTCCCATTATTTCGACACGAAATGAACTTTGAATAATACTCACAGCTTCATGTTAAATGTTATTTAACAAATTTTAGCTCAATTTCAACTCATCCCTCAATGTGTGATAGCATTTACACTAATATAATGTAAGTCTAACAAACAAGCATTCAGAAATATTAGACTTGCGTTTTTGTTAAAGTTACTTGACTCAATTTGTCAGTGAAAATTGGCACTAGTTTTCTAATATGTATGATTTTGGACCATATATAAACGGTGGACCTACGTCGTACAGTGAGAGAAGTACTAACTAGCCAATAAAAATGCAACATGAAATGGCGTATTGGTCAACGCAACATGGCGCTAAAACTTAAAACTACTTTCCTCAAGCTCCATTTGCAAAATTAGCATCCCAAGTTGGCCTCTTTCCCTAACCATGACGTGTCCATTTTCTCCTCTTTCGCTTCCTCTTCTTTTTTTCAGCGCACATAAAAATCAAAACTGCCAAAGTCCGATTCATCTTGCTCTATTTGTTCACCACTAGCACATGCTAATGACGTTTTATTCTTCTACACTAACTGCCGTCGTATCCTACGATTCAATAGGAGTCATCATCATACAGTTTATTGTTTATTATATGTTTATTAGATCCGTGTCGTACAGTGTGATTTGTAATGATCTTATAGGATTGCTGAAATCGTCTGTAGCAGGCATAAGGCGGATGAACTGATGTAAATCGTCCTGTTCTCGTGGAACTTCTCTTCTAGGTTGATGAATCAATGTAAATGGTGGGGATGTAACGCTACACTAAAGGTTTATTCGGAACGTACCTCGGTTTTGAACTTTTTGAAGCGCTTCCACTTTTGGGAAGCAAAATGTATATTTGTAAATGTATATTTTAGTGAGAATTATTGAGCACCATTTTATTACACTCTGTCTGTTTGAGGCGCATGCATGCCCACACTTGTGCCGTGAAGTCTGTGAAAATTAAGGGTGACTCGCTCGCTGTCAGGACGAGCCTTTATGCAAAATGCAAATACCGCATCAAAATCTAACATTTATAGATAAGGATACAACCGTAAGATTTGCAGTAAGTAATGCTGAGGAAAGCAGGTCTCAAATGCAGTAAATAGCATGCATCTGAGGGCAAGCCACTTTAAACTGCAGGTTTATGAGCTAGTTTGAAGCACTTAATGAAATGCATTTCTCGTGTTTAGAACAACTTGGACCCGGCAGCAGCTCACTCTGTTATTTTTTCAGATGCATTTGCAACATCAAAGTATATTGATATAAACAGTATTGTCCCATCCTGGGGGAAACTCGAACTTCAAATTGCGCTCCGCACATCACAGAAGTTCAGCACTTGCAGTGGGTAAAACACTGCACTCGTTCGGTACACGCGTGCAGAACCGGAAGACTCGCACTGAATATGTTTCCATTACACCCCTAGTAAATTGTCATTCTGAAGTGGGACTTCATTCTTAGGTGGATGAATCCTTGATTGATACACACTGAGGGATTAGTAAAATATTGTACATGAGTAGCATAAATAACTAGGTTGTCTGTGACAGCTGAGCACTGTAGTGTATCTTATACATATGCTAGTATAACATCTGAGGGTTTTAAACCATAGTTACACTTTATTTTAAGGTGACAGTTACATTGTACTTTCTCAAGTATGTACTGACTAATATTAATTAACTACATGTACTTACTGTAGCGTTACGGTTAGGGATTGGGTTAGGGTTAGTTACTTGTAATTATGCATAATAAGTACGTACATTTAGTAACATGTAACTCTGTCACCTTAAAATGAAGTATGTATACAACTTGAAAATCATGTTTAAAAGCTTGGAGTTGGCATGAAACGTAACTGTAGTGCAGTTGTGTTTCCTCCCTTGAGGACCGGCAGAGGAGGTACGGTTGCCCGGGGGTGTGTGACCCTGGACTGGGCTCAGAGCTCAGAGACTTGCTCCATCTGTGTGTGCTGCTTCAGAGGTTCTCAGATAATGGTGCATTAGCAGTCTGTCATGTTGCACACATACATACACCAGCAAACACAACCAGCTAGGTTCTGCCTCTTTCACACTAACTCATCTTTCCCTCTCTCCAGTGCACACACACACACCGTGAGTCACGGCGGCTCCTCCCCTCACTTAAAGCACTTTGTGCTGATGTCCATTACTGAGAGCTTGAGTGGAAGTGCGTGTGTGTGTGTGTGTGTGTGTGAGAGAGAGAGAGATTGTAGATTAGACTGTGTGCCAAAATGAGATCAAGATTAATCTGCATTTATGACTCGAACATCAAAATTTGCCACATTTTAGGAAAGAGACGTGTGTGTGTGTGTGTGTGTGTGTGTGTGTGTGCGCATGCATAAATCCATTCTGACATTGGGTGATATATTGTCTGTCCTTGGACAAAGATGTCTGGAAATCGGTTGGTCGTACGGCTCCTCTCCTCTATACCTTCCTTCATATCATCTCCTCTTCCTTGTTTCTCCTCTTCTTCCCCCTTGTCTCGTCTCCCCCCGTCCCACCTTTCATTTCCTCTCAAATCCTTGTTTCTCTCATTGTCCCTCTTTTCCTACCTTTTCTCATTTCTGTTCAGTGTTCCTCATCTAGTCTACTCTCTTTGTTTCTCCTCTCTTCTTTCCCCACTTGTTTTTCCTCTCCTCTGCTCCCTCCTCATCTCTCCTCTTCTTATATCCTTGTTTCTCCCACATCCCCTCGTCTCACTTAATCTCATTTCTCCTGCAGTTGACTTTCCAAGTCTCCTCTTGTCTTTGTCTTTTCTCATTTTTCCCTGGTCTCATCTCTCCTCTCATTTCGTCTCACTTCTCCTCTCATTTCCATCTCTCATTGTCTCTTGTCTCTTCAGTCATCCTCTCCTTTACCCCCCCCTTGTCTTTCGTGTCCTCTTATCCCCCTTGTCTTTCCTCTCTGCTCTTGTCCGGTCTGGCAACATGTTGATAGCAATCACTTCTTATTGTTGTTGTTTAATTTCTCAGTCACTCCATCTTTGAGTGCAATTCTGTCTGCTCCTGATCAATAAAGGCCTGTCACAGACGTCTTCATATACATACATCTGGCCGCCATCCCCAGCTCGACTGATCGATTTTTCCCATTCTTGTGAACAAAGGCTCCGATTTCAATTCATCTTTCAGTTTCTTGCAGTGCAATCCCTCGCTCTGGGGTGGTAGTCGAGGCATGACAATGGAACTATAGCTTTCCTCATCGCACTCATTTGTTTCTGAGCTCTGTCCATCTAGACAGCAACTCTTTCATCATCCTGACGGTCTGTTCATGGGTCATGTCTCATGTTTGCTTTTTTTCATCTGCCTCGTCTCTTCTGTAGTCTTCTTTTTTTGTTATTTTTCTCCACTTGTCTTGCTTCATACCCCTTCCTTTCCTTTCCATTCCCTCGTCCACTCTCCCCTCTTTGTCTTTTCTCTCGTGTGGGTTTAATTCAGCCTCAGTTCCACACATTTGTTTATCTTCCTTCTGTACATGTCTGTGTGTAGACTGATTGCTTTTACACATTGAAAGACAAAGAGCTCTTCAGGCTTCCATCATTGAGTACTGATGCCATTTCAAGAGCAGAATTTTCACAAATGTGTGACTTTCTGCCTTTTAATGTTCAAGCCTACATCCATTTATCCTTGTCTCTTTATTTTCTTCAGCCAGTGCATTTCAGGTAATGCTGTAGCACTTTCTTAACAGTCTGAAATAAAATGGATAACCCCCCTCCCCTCCCCTCCCCTCATTGTTGCACAGAGAGCAAAATGCCTGTGGATAAATATAGATGCAGTGTTCTCTGGGGCACAGAACCAGGACTAAAGTCACTAAAGACAGATAAATATCCTTAGCTGGACCTGATAAATAATTCATGTACGAAAAAAGAGCAATGAACGATGTGTAAAACAAAAGAGTTCACAGCACATATAGGAAGGATTTCCTGGCAGGGACTGTTTGAGATTGTGGATAGATCAGACCCTCTAAACCTCAAACACGTGTCGTTTCTGTTGGGAATTAATGTTCAGACTACTTAACAGATAGGACCAGAGATGGGATTGACCTCACTGTTCTGTCAGATCACTTTCTCATTCCATTGATCAGATATTGATCAGATATCGACCAAGTCTTTCTGAACAAGGCTTTTGCAAACCTTCACTCACGATTAGCATGTTGGTGCTGATGTTTCACACACACTAATATAACGGCCATCGGCAGAGTTGGTTTGCACTGAAAAGCCTCATAAAGTTCTGAGATTAAAAGCTTTATTAAAAACCAATTAACTCTGTGACTCTTGTCAATGTATGCGAGAGTGAGACAGCAGAATATGTGTGGGCTTAGACTAAATCTACCTCTGCTGACACCTCTGTTCCCTTAATTATATACATACAGTTTTAATTATATAATCATAATCAAGTCTTGTTTATCTCAGTGGGTTTTATGATGTATGCATCAAGAGTACATGATCCTTAATAACGCCTACATCCAGACACTAGTTTCCAGGATGTTTCCTTGTCTTTGGCCCAAGGCGCTGGGATAGGCATTCCTGTTGACCCTACATAGGACAAGTGGTTTGGAACCAACTAATTAAACAACATGAAGGATGAGACCATTGTACCAGTCACATTAGGGGCTTTCGCACCGGAGGAACCTTTTCATAGTTCCTAGAACTAATGGCGGGAGTACCTGCTTTTTGGCGTTTTCACACCAACGGAACTGGGAACTATTTAAGTTCTAGGAACTCCTTTTGGAGGAACTAATTTAGCTCCTTCTTCAGAGTAGGGTCTAACCCAGTACAACAGGAACAACCCGTGGCGTTAGTGTACGCTGATTGGCCGAACGCACGCGAAACACCATCACCCTCCATTTAAAAAAAAGCGTGTACACACACCGATTATAGCCAGTATATTTACTCCATGACCTTACTCTGTGAACATGGAAAACAGTGATAGATGGATCTCTCAACTTTTACACTGAGGAGAAAATCCAAGCAACTCTAATGCTGCGTTCACACCGAACGCGAATTGAGCGTCTGGAGCAAGTGATTTCCATGTTAAGTCAATGTAAAGAGGCGTTGACGCACGTCTGGAGGTCCTGCGGCACCATAGACTCGTTTACGCGGCGCGATTTCACCTCATTTGCGCGTCTAATTCGCGCGAAAGAGGCGAATTGAGCGTCTGGCGCGATACGCCCCATTGATTTTTATTTGGTGCTTTTTGGGCATTCACGCATTTGAAGCGAATTCGCGTCGTTTCCCGAGTTGAAAAATCAGAACTTTTTGCGTCTGTTCGCGCCGCGTTAACCAATCAGGAGCCGGCTTGCTGCTGTCACGTGAAGTAAAAACAAAGCAAATCAATTTCAATATATGAGACATATTCATTTTGTATTGAATGCTATTTATTCCATATATAGCTTATATACCTTTTCAAATAATTGAATATATATTTATCTAAATCTTGATTATATGAAACATTATTATTCTAATGTAAAGACAACCAACATACTTTAGTGTATAACATAGTTTGTGTCTGGGCATTGTTGTGTGAGGAAAATATTCAAAATGTTCAAGCGTCCAACTAGACACGATAGAAGCGAATTTGACGCTCAATTTGCGTTCGGTGTGAACGCAGCATAAGGGGACCAAGCGAAAGGCTCAGGCTCTGGCTTTCTCAGCGCCATCAAAATAAGTCACAACAACAAGCGCGGCTTACGTCACTTCAGAGTTCATACAGGCGGTGCGAATGCAACCAGGAAAATGGCCCTTGGGGAACTAAAAACTTTTTATGTGTTTTGGCCGTTTGTTTACACGACAACAGCGTTTTGGGTGCCTGACAATACAAACTTTTGAAAACGGGTTTCAAAGTGCAAGTCTCCGTTTAAACAACAAAAACGCAAATCTCTGAAGACGATGACGTCATGCACATGCGTATTACGTGTTCAGTGTTTCATCGCCATCTAATGGCCTGGCAGCAGAACACAGGGCTTTAGTCGTTTACGTGGGTCCGTGTGAAGGGGGTTGTTTTGACAATTGTGTTGTTTGTACTCAGAAAACTCAAAGGAAAAACTTCTCAGTTTTAAGCATATCGTTGTCGTGTAAACATAGCGTTCGGGGTTGATTTGGTTGTTACAGTATTTTATCAAAGAGAGAAATCATTGTGAATAGAATTCAGTAAAGAGTCTCAAAGGTCTGATCTGTAGCGTTGTGTGTGTGTGTGTGTGTGTGTGTGTGATGTATATATTTAGAAAGATATCAAGGGATGTTGAGATGGAGTCTAATCAAGAGTTCTGAGCATACTCTACTATGCGTCACACATTGGTGCATCATGGGAGTTTGCTGTCATAAACCCTTCTCTTTTCGTCCCTTTTTTGAGACTGACTACAAATGATTAGAATACATCCTCTCTCCAGACACACACAATCACACAGCATGCACACACACTTTCATATCGCTCTGAATAGACTGAGGAAATAGCTCAAAGATGTATTTTGAATTGTGATTTTTCTCTTGCAAAAACATTCCTACACATTCTGCTTTCTTGGTACTGCCTTCCAGAAGCAATGAAGGTCTTGTGTGACAGGTACTCTTTTTCTCTCAGTCTGTCTCTCTATTTTTTGGCCCTCCCTGTCACTCTCTCTCTCTCCTATTCTCACAATCATTAGGAAGACTCTGTTGTGCCCTGGAGTGTTGTCTGGTACTCTCTCCGATTCTCTCAATCTCAACGGTTTTAAACTTACTGGAAAACTTTTTTAATGACATTGGCAGTGTTTTGGAAGAGTGCAAACAGCCGGTTATAATAATGTTGCTTCCTCTGAAATACACACACACTCTCTCTCTGTATATAATCACTAAAAGCGTTTGCATGCAGATAATCCATCCTGCTTATTCAGGGGTCAGTTCGATAGTGTTCAGCTCAAGGTTGAGAGGCAGACACAAGCAAGCTGATCTATGATTAGATGTTGTTCGACTGCAGTCTCTTGCGAGACAAGAACACACACACAAACCCCCACACAAAAACATATGTATTCCTCCAGTCAGTTTGTGATTTTGACCTAGTATGTGCCAGGCTTCTGCACAATTCAGAATGACTCCTTAATTCCAATTCAATTCTTGAATTTGAATTGATGTCAAAAACAGGATCTAGAATTACAATTTGAATTAAAGAAGCAGAATTGCAATTCAATAAAAATTCAAAGAAATTCATATACATATTTTAAGTGAAGTGTTTAACAATGAAGCTTTACAGTATATGTCAGATATGATTGCATTATACATGATATTAGTTTGAACTACGTGTACAGATTACATTAAAAGGATATGTTTTCCCCCAGCAATGAATGTTAAAAGCTCTAGTCACAGAACAAATAATTAAGTTTGATTTATTGTAATTGTAATTTTGTGGAACATGATGGAACATGACTCAACATTTCCCAGAATGCTTTACTTTAACCAAGTATTTAAAAATGGTTGCTAAACAATTTGAGGTTGCTTTACAACTTCACTCTGCACCTGTTGAGAGAATCTTTAGTGTTGCAGGAAAGATATTCAGACCAGAACGGTGCAGACTCAATGATAACACATTTGAGGAGCTATTGAGAATTAGATGCAACAGTGTTGCTCAGTAATTTTTTGCATTGGAATAAATAATACCTGCATTTACAACAACTTTGTGTTTGTGTGATTACTTTGAAATGAAAATTACATTGGAACAAAACTAATTAAACAACACTGAGGGGGTAATTTATTTATCAATATCTATTTTAGAACAAAATGTATGCAGGGTTGAGGAGTAAATAGTTACGTGAAATGAAATTTCGGTTATTAAATTACAAAATTAATGTAATTGTATTTAGTTGTATTACTGAGGTAAAATGTTGAATTCAATTAGTTACTAATCAACTTAAAAAGAAATTGCTTTGCATTGATAAAGTTATCCAAATAAAGTAATCCAAACCACATTTATAATGGGTAATTAATAACAGTAAGCAATGACATTTCCAAAGTAACCTTCCTAACACTGAATGCATGCGAGACTCAACACATTCTTTCTGTTGTTGACTGTGTGGAATTTCTTTGAATTGCCATGAATTTAATTCCACTTCCTGTCATTCCAATTCAAATTCAATTCAACGTCCTGTGGGGCAGAGTAAGTTCAATTCAAATTCAAAGAATGCTCTATAACCTTATGTAGCAGGACATTTTTATGCTCAATTGGTTTCTATTTCCATAATGTTGTGATTGGAAGCACCACCTATAGTGAAATATAATTGGTCTTAAAAATTCCCATCATAACTGTACAATAAAGAGATATTATGTACATTTTCAACTTTCTTTAGTGTGTAATGTTGCTGTTTGAGCATGAAAAAGCTCTGCAAAGTTACAAAGCACAAAGTCCCTCCAGCGGGAGTTATTCTCTATATCAGTAACAATGTTCCTGAACTCTCTGAAACGCTTCGGTTGTAGTCTTGAGTTTTCTTGCAGGAACAAACACGTCACAATATTCCTAATTTAAATAATTCCCGCCCACGGCATACACAGAATAAAGGGGCGGGGCCTGGTTGAGTTAGCTAGAAGTGTGTTGAAACTCACGGTTATGGTAAGGGGCGGGACATTTCCCAAACACACTTGACCAATCACAACACACTGATCGAGTTGACCAATCAGAGCACATTGTGCTTTTCAGAAGGAGGGGCTTCATAGACACAGAAACTAAACAGAGCGTTACTGACAGACTGGGAAGAGAGGAGCTGCAACAATGACAAATATTGGAAAAATAAGGTGCAAAAAAAACTAAAACATTTACAATACATATGCACATACTCATCCTTACATACTCTTGTTTACACAAAAGGTATATTCCGAGCACATACACACATACATAGACATACACTGGTCACCGGGGATAACTTATATTACATTCATGATCACATGATTCGATCAAATTCTGCAGTAGTTATGTTAAGGGCTACACATCCAACACAGTCTATTGGTTAAAAGTCAAAATTGTTCACAAGTTATTATTTTTTTATTATGTTTTTTCTCACTTTCAACCTTATATATATGTCATGGGGGACCTGGGTAACCGATGCAATATTTTCATCTCTTTTCAACCATTTCTGCCAGTATGAAGAAATTCTATTAGTTTGTTTTCTTAATGAAAAAGTCAGATTCCATATTGTACACATCATTTACAATTTCTTGCCATTCGATACCGATGGGGGGTCTTCTTTGAGCCATTTCCTTGTAATGGCCTTCTTACCAGCTGCTAGCAGTATATTAGAAAGATAAGTGTCCTCCTTTGTCATTTCTGAAAGAATGATGCCCAAGTACATTGTTTTAAAGTCACATTCCAGATTCAACCCCATTATTGTATTCATCTCTCTATTTAGATCCTGCCAATGGGTAATGAATTATGTTACATTCCCGAAAGATGTGAAAATGGTCAGCCATTACATTTCCGCATTTTCCCCAGCATTCACCAGCCTTTTGATTCCCAGTTTGTAGATACTTTACTTTGGGGGTTATGAAAAACTTTGTTGTATTTTTCCAAACAAATTCCCTCCATGAATCTGAACTTGTTGTACTCATCTGTGTTTTACACATAGTTAGCCATTCCTCTTCTGTTATACTTATATTGGCTTCCTTTTCCCATTTGTGTGTCACATAGTTGTCGAGTAGTTTATTTGTTGACATTGAACAAGAATAAATTCTTGATACTATTACTATTACTATATACGATATACTATTCTTGTTCATTATATATGTTCATCATATTGTGGATCCAACTTCTTCTACATCCTTTATATTCTTGTTGAATGTCTAACTTGAAGATATCTGAAAAAATCTTTATTATCATTACACCAGCAAACCAAGTGTCTTAGCTGTGCTGCTTTATAATAATCGTCTACCGATGGCAGACCTCTCCCACCCTGATCTCTAGGAAGTTGTAGAGTGTTAAATCGCACTCTAGGCCGCCCACTTTTCCAAATGAAGCGTGATATTATTTTTTTTCCATTCATCAAATTGCCTTTTTGGTATGTCATCTGGTAAAGCTTGAAAAAGAAAAAGTAATCATGGCAAAATATTAATCTTTATAACTCTATTCGATTATATAGAGCTAAAGGTAGGAGAAACCATCTATTCAGGTCTGTTTTTATGATTTCTGTAATAGGGCAGTAATTCATTTTATAAATGGTTAATAAGTCAGCCGGAATTTGAACTCCAAGATATTAATGGAGGACATATTCCATTTAAATATGTATCGGATTATAATTACACGAGAGAGTTTGGGTTTTATGTATATTTAGTTTGTGTCCTGAGTATGATCCAAATTTTCCAAGGGAATACATCACTTTGGGAAGGCTGAGTTCAGGGCATGTGGGAAATAACACCACATCATCAGCGTATAAACATATCTTGTGTTCTATATCCTTTACTATCACTCCTCTTATTTCTATGTAATCTCTGATTAGCTGTGCCAATGGCTCAATAAATAAGGCATATAGGGTAGGGCATAATGGACACCCTTGTGAGCATCCCCTTTCTGAAGTAAAATAATCCTAAACATCACTATTAATTTTAATTCTTGCTGTAGGTGTTGAATATAAGTATTTTAATAATTCTAAAAGAGTCATTTCCAAACCCAAACCGTTGCAAAACTAAATATAAGAATTCCCAACTCACTGAATCGAATGCCTTTTCTGCATCTAAACTAGTTATGAGGGCACTAGTTTTATTCTGAAATATATTATCAATTATGTTTAAGGTTCGCCATATATTATCATATGTCTGTCTTTGTTTTACAAAACCTGTTTGATCTGTATCTATTAAGTCTGGAAGAATGTGTTCTAATCGTTTAGCCATTATGGATGCATAAAATCTGTAGTCAATATTTAGAACTGAAATAGGTCTATACGAGCCACATTCCATCCAATCTTTTCCTTCCTTTGGAATTACAGATATTATGGCCTCCCTCCAGGATCTAGGGGGGGGATCACCTTCCTGTAAGGTGTAGTTAAAACATCTATGAATCATTGGCATTAGGGATGCCACAATTCTCAATATAATATTGAACCGTTCGGTACCACATCCACGGTTCAATACGCGCTTGTGAATTGCATTTTTTCGGTTTTACGTTTAAATAATTCATGTGCGTTTTATTTCTCTCCGAATTGACTCTTTGTGTGTGTCACCCAGCAATATCACTGTCTGAAGGCACAAATATGTTTATTTGAAATGGTCAATTTAAAGGGTTGCACACCGGACGCGCAGCGCCACGTCTTTTAAATTCGAACACATTATTCTCTATGAGTGTACGTAGCGCTACACACACCATCGGCGCCCTTCGGCGTCTGTCCGCGGCGCCCAGCAACGGCTCGGGACCGTGTTCAAAATCCTGCCGCGCCACAGAGCGCCATCTACATAGTTTTACATTAAATGTAAATTTATTTGTCTCAAATCGTCGTTAATGTATATACTGACTTCACCCTGTGCTGCAATATACATTTAGTTTTACATTCACTCACAGGAATCAGCTGCTAGAATGAAAATGGCTGATGTTATCGGATTTTCAGGTGATATTGTGAATTCATTATGCTCTGAGGTAAAGTGCTGAGACTGCAGACTTAGCAACGATTGTATTTAAATTGTACAGTACAATCATAACATAGTAGCCTACAGGCATTATCTTAATTTCATAATGTCCTTAAACATAACAATATTGCTGGCCATAAACTGAGAAAGTGCGCGTCTGGTGTGTGATACCTCGAGTTGTCCTAGACTGACCCCCTTTATGTTTACTAACATGTAGGCTAGGCCTATGTTTATTTTCAAAATGGGCTACCAGCAGCTGTGAGATGTCAGTGTTAATTGTATATTATACAATACACTATAGGAACTAGTGGACTTTGCTTAGCTTTTAAGTAAAATAAAGGAGTATTGCAACAAATCGTTTTTATTTTTTTCTCCTTAACCTCTTACTGTTCCTATTGCCTAAGCACAGAATAACAAAAAAACACTCTGTGTCAAGCCATCAGAACCGAACCGAACCGAAAACCGTGGTTAAAAAACCGAGGTGTGTATTGAACCGTGGGCTAACTGTATTGTTGCATCCCTAATTGGCATCAATTGTTCCCTAAATGTTTTATACCACTCCGCAGAAAAGAAAAAATCCATTCCTGATACTTTTTTTGGTTTTAAGTTTTGATATAGCCTTGTATTTATTTCCTCTGTAGTTATATTTTGAGTTAATACTTAGTTTTGTGTTGATCCAATTGATGGTCTATCCAATCCAATTCCAATCCATCTTTTTTCTTTTTGTGTGTGTGTGTGTATAATTTCTCATAGTACCTTTCAAAAGCCTGTTATATTTCTTCCAGTTTATGACATAGGTTTTTAGATTTGGGATCTCCTATTGTAAATATGCTTCTCTCTGCCTGCTGTTTCTTTATTCTCCAAGCCTTAAGCTTTTTTGCTTTTGGACCATTTTCATAAAATCTCTGCTTTATACATTTCAGTTTTAATTATTCTTGCTCATCATAAATCTTAAGTTCTGATTTCACCTCTTTTATCTTTTTCAAAATAGTTTGTCACTTCTCCTACCGTGTTTTCTACTGTAACTGTGTAACTCTTTAAGTTGTGTGTTCAAATATTTGAAATATTTCTGTTTTTCCTTTTTTTTTTCTGTGATGCCCACATTATAAGTTTACCTTTCATAACCACTTTAGTGGCATCCCATAGGGTACAGGGTGACACCTCTCCATTATTGTTGTGTGTTAAATAATCAGAGTTCTTTCTGAACATATTCTTTACATGCCAAATCATTTAAATGGGTTGCATTGAGTTGCCAGAAGGTATTTTTTGGTCTAAACCATGAGCACTGTTTAGTACACTCCTGAATGGTCTGAGATGTCCCTTGTCCCGATTTCGCAATCCTTCATTCTATGTCTTTCTGAACTGAACACAAAAAAAGAATCAAGTCTAGAGTGGGACCTATGAGCAGAGGAGAAAAATGTAAACTGTTTTTCTGAAGGGTTTAAATCTCTCCACACATCCATTAAACCTAATTCTTTCATCGTATTTCTCACTTGTCGAGCTTCCTGACTAATTTGCTTGATGGATAAAGATGAGTCAAGTCTAGGTTGAAGTTGTACATTCCAATCTCCCCCGCAGATCAGTGTCTCAGATGCCTCACTGCTATAATATTAATACTTTTTTGAGAAATAATTTGTCTTCTCCAAGTGGTCTATATACCATGACTAATTTAACTTCATTTTGATCAATAGTCCCTTTTACAAGTATATATCGGCCTTCTTTATCAGTAATTGAGAAAGAAACTGAAAATGAACCTTGTTTGAAATGAATGTTGCCACTCCCCGTCTACGGCCATTACTGTATGAAGAGAAATGTACTCTAAATCCCATTTTTCCTCAATTTTCCATGTTCTGTGTCAGAAAGATGGGTCTCTTTCCAGAAGATTATTTGTTGATTTTCTCTTTTCATTTTAGTAATAAGTTTACTTCTTTTAATTGGACTTAGTAACCCATTAACATTCAAGGTAAATACATTATATTCCTGTTTCCGCATGTAATCTAAGCAAAAATTGTTGTAAAGATTGAGGTGACCAAAAAATACAATTCAAAACCGTGAACATATTGAACCACACAGAGAACAAAATAGAACTGACCTCCAAACCTGAAGTTCTGTGTAACTTCTGAATGTGAGGGGTAGGCCTTCTTTCTCTAAAGGGCTCCTCTCTGTTTTGCAAATTGCACAAAAGATGTTATCTATATAGCACACATAATGACTGGTCCTATATTCTTGTGTTTTCAGCTAGGTTTACAAGTTAAGAAAGCATTTTCTTCTTTTATACTAACTGCTTTGCTTTAGCAAATTATAGCCTTCTCTTGCCAACTTAATAATTATGATAATACAACTTAACTCTGAACGTGGTGTCCTTTATTCATCCTTCTTCAACAAGACAGGTTGAATAAAGTACTCGTTCTCTTTCATCGTTAATATTCATGTTCAATTTATGTGTCCACCATCGAAAGAATATCCACAGATTTAAGGGTTTTACCAGTATTTTTGAGTCTTGCGATAACTTTATCAACTTAATCCGTTCATTCAGACGGAGCTTGTGTTGTCTTTCTGAAACCTGCGTAGTTTCTCCCGGATCTTCGCTCGATGTGCTCCATTGCTTTTCTTTGATGCGCGCCCACCTTTTCCCAAGGCCTCTGCTTTGCTTTTTCAGGAGGGCCCATTCCAGCTGCCTCTTCGATATTTATCAGTCCCTTTTCTTTCAAGTCTTTCGATGCTTCCATCGTCGTATTATATGTAACCGGGCCGTCTCCAGAAAGACTTTCCGTTTTGCAGGCGGTGGCGTTTGGAACTTGATTCCTTTCTCTTTCACCCCTTTTCCACCAGGGCAGTTTGAGTGCTGGTTCAGAGCCAGAGCCTAGTTTCAAATCAGTTCTTTGTCTTTCGACACCCAAAGCACCAGCTCTGAACCAGGAAAAGTAGTTCTTAAGGAGCACCAAAACATTGCTGGTCTAGAAGTAAGAACCGCTTGCGTCAGGGGCTGTGGGCGGGGTTACCGGGACCAAATGACGAACAGAAACTTGTGACCGCCATTTTTTAAATAGCAGCTCGATTGTAATCTCCGTCTATGCAAGTTACGGCGAGCTGCACAAACGCGTTGGATTCACTGTGTTTGGATGCCGATGTAGGTTCGCAAAGCCATGAGCATCAGTAGTAACGCAACGACCACCATTGTTGATGTAAAGCTTGTTCGAGATGCATCAGAGCGGCGCGGACCGATCGGAGCTGCGGGAGTGTTTGGAGAGCATACAACGCTTTTGGATCGCTTTTGCAGTGCTTTGATATTGTTGTATTACAAATTTATTAAATGTTAAATCTAGGTTCCAATACAATCGTATTTAAACTGAGAAAGTAGAGTAGATTGAATTTTACATTTTGAGGTATAGATGATGATTGTATCAGCTGTTAAACAGAGTTTCCAGCAAAGAGATTCCTGCCCGTCCTGTTCTCTCTATTGTAAGTTAAATGAGTCAGATTACTGAGACTCTCACCCTTTGTCTTTAATGGCTATTGGAGCCCCTGTCCCAGTCGTTGAATAGTCAGGCTGATTGGATTAGCATCTATGCATTTGAATGACACTGTTAGGCTGATGAGATCAGGGTTGGAGAAATTTCGGTAACGAGCTGACTCATGACTTAATTTACATGCTTTGTTCAGAGTGTCTCCACCTCTATGTAAATCCCTCCCCTTTGAAAGGTATATAAACTACAGTGTAAAGTTCCCTAGTCAGACTTGGATGACTACAGCGACACACAGCGAGTTCTCAATAAGAGTAACTTCTGCTTGAAAGATATCCCAACGTCTCCTGGTCTCTGCTTCGACCAATAAAACGTTTCCAACAATCAGTCCAAAAGTTTCCAACAGCCGATCGGTCTGCGAGAAGCCGAACCATCTCACACAAGCCTGGTGTGTTTGTGTTTGGCACTACCACGCTAGCGTTGCTGAGCAACATGAGATGTATACAGTGACGTAAGATCTGGCCCTGTGGCGGCTCTCTGGCCTGTGGAAAGGCAAACCGGTTCTTTGAAAGCTTGTCAGTCGAACCAACTCTGAACTGGCAATACCTCTGGCTCTGAGCTAGCACCCGGTTCTTGCTGGTGGAAAAGGGGTATTTGAGAATTTTCCTGATCAGTGCGAATGCCTTTCTATTCTGTTGGATCTCAGGTGGATAATCTTGGTCAAAGAAAATCCTTTTTCCGTTGCAGTGCACTTCTTTCTTCCTCCATTCAGAGCGGAGAACCAAGTCCTGCGTCTTATATTCCAGAATAAATACCACTACCGATCTGGGGTACGCACCCGTGGGTGCCTTGGGTCCGAGTGCTCTGTGACACTGTTGAATTTTGAGGTCCAGCTCGCCAAGTTTTAACGTTATAACGATCGATTCCACAAGTTCTTGGGCATTATTCCCTTTGCATCCTTCCAGAATTCCGAAAATCCGGATATTATTTCTGCGTGAGCGTGTTTCAAGATCTAACAGTCTCTCCTGTAGATATTCTTGGTTTTGTATGCTTTGACCGAGGACCTCTTTCAGCTCAGCTGCGTTTTCCTCTAAATCTGCCACTCGCTGCTCTGCTTCATCAATCCTCTCTGCTGTGGCGCTTTGGTCCGTGACAAGCCCGTTTAACTTTTGGTTGACTTCTTGCTTAAGATTGCAAATTCTTCTTTCATGTCTTTCGCAAGAGAATCTCGGAAGGCCGTTAGTTCAGTTTTAATATCCACACGAAAAGGCCTTAATGTCAGCGTGTATCGCCACAATGCTAACTGACAGGTTATTAGCGGAGCCGTCAGTCATTCTTCTGTTGCTTTTTCAGTCTTTTCAGATTTTAGTTGTGATTTAATCCTAGCCTTTTTTGCTTTGTCCCCCTCCATGTTGTTTAATTTTGGTTCCGGAAGTACCAATGTTTTTTTGTTTTTTTTACATTCAGATCTAGTAGAGGCCAAAAACAAAATCAAGACTTTGTAAAAGGGCATTATAGGTCCTCTTTAAGCATCAAATATAATATGGTAATATGCGATGCACATAATTTAGACTTTCAGATCCAATGTTGCTGAATGTAAAGGTTTTGTTTTGTGGCCTATCAAAACATTTCTGTGTTGGAGAGGCCTGACATGTCAACTTCGGCTGAACATTGGATGAGCTGGTTGTGTTTATGAATCCTATTTGTCATTGCAATTCTGTTTTGTGGCACTAATAGTGGAGAAATAACACCTTAAGCTTTAAATGGATTGAGAATGTTGTATGATGTTGTCTTTTCTGTTAAAACCTGAAAATATGAATTACACAATATTGACTATTCAAATAATGTTGGTTAATTAGAGACCTCGCCTGTTAGTTTGGGATTCATTTTTCATGCAAGTTGAATGACTGTTCCACATTTCTGCTTGAGTTGAGCTGTGTCACATTCTGTTCTATTTAATTGTCCCAGCCTGGTGATGCAACCGTTATATTCACATGACATCACAATCAAAGCATTGCCATGGTAACCACTAGCTCTTTCTGACCTCATAAAGGAATCTCGTTAGGCTAACACACTGGAATGTGGGATATGATGTGATGGTGGCCCTTGCATAACCACGGCTCGTTAAAATATCACAGTGCAGACGCACATGACGCTAATTAGCTCACCCATAGCAGAATATTCCACTGATGTTAAAACGGACTTATTAAAATGTGTTGATCAGATGAGGTCAAATCAGGGCAAACTGAAGAGAGTTGATTAACTGATGTTATGGAGGATGACTTTGGGAGAACTAGTGCTATTTTAGTTAAAGGAGT
>FLSR01000342.1:64977-113812 GCA_900092035.1 Leuciscus waleckii | reverse complement strand
TATATATAATAGGTATATTAAAATTTGGATTTTATACATTCATTTCTTATTCAAACAAAATCCTATCATCCAGCATTCTCCTCCCTTCCTCATTCAGTCTCATATTTTTTACCAAAAATGTGTTTTAGGTGGACAGATCAGTACAGTACAAAGAACATGAGGATGTTGGAAAATAGCAATGTCTTTTCTGTTAACCGAATACTGTTTAATCTAATTTATAATGCAAGTGAACAAGTGCACTGTTATGTTGCGTAGTGATGGCATGTTCATGTTAGCCAGAAATGTGCAGATTCTGAACAATAAACTGTATTTAATATAATATGATGACTCACGAGCGAGTATTTGCGCTAAATCTGTGCAGATTTGACTTACACAAACTTCACCAGCAAAGTGAGTAAACATAACAACACGCCAAATTGGCTTGTGATCTGACAGCGTTACCCGCTGTTACTTTCAAACCCTGACTATCATCCTTCCTTTGCCTTCTTGAGTAGGACGCAGGAAGAAAGGCCACAAATACTCAGCACACGCTGAATAATATTCCTGATCATTTTTGTATCAGATTACTCATTTTGTTCATTTAGGAGTTGCAGTGTTTCTATTTGTTTTTGTCCTCAGTTGGACAATGTGTAATTACACCGCGTGGGTTGTAATTATGTTCAGTTTGACATTAAGCCCTGTAGGCTCTTTAATAAGCCAGAGGCTCCTAATACGGATAGTGTTCTGTACATTTGTATAGGCGAAACATTTGCCTCTTACCTAATTACTAGAAAACAGTTAAAAAACACAATAAATCAGTTGATAAAAATCTTTCTCTTTGTCTCTTGAGCTGTCGTGCTCCGTGGAGCTGATCTGAACGATTATATAAAGTGAGTTTAGCAGGAGGCTTTAGGTCAGCCTGATCTACTGCTCACACAGATGCTGCGTTTAATGTGTCTGCGAGTAGAAATGATAGATCAGCACTTAGTGATGCATAAAACTGCAGCGGAGCCGACACACGCGCACACACACACACACACACACACACACACACAACACACAGTGGGTTTCAGCACTCTGATGTGGAGAATGAGTTTGGCTGGATCATGAATGAGTTCAGAGAGCCAGTGATTGTGTTTCACAGAAACTTCCATCAGTCTGTCTGATCAGTTTGATCTTCAAGCCAAGATTTAGCCACTTCATCTAACCGTCTCTCTCTCTCTCTCTCTCTCTCTCTCTCTCTCTCTCTCTCTCTCTCTCCTCTCGCTCTCTCTCTCGCTCTCTCTCTCGCTCTCTCTCTCGCTCTCTCTCTCGCTCTCTCTCTCGCTCTCTCTCTCGCTCTCTCTCTCGCTCTCTCTCTCGCTCTCTCTCTCGCTCTCTCTCTCGCTCTCTCTCTCGCTCTCTCTCTCGCTCTCTCTCTCGCTCTCTCTCTCGCTCTCTCTCTCGCTCTCTCTCTCGCTCTCTCTCTCGCTCTCTCTCTCGCTCTCTCTCTCGCTCTCTCTCTCGCTCTCTCTCTCGCTCTCTCTCTCGCTCTCTCTCTCGCTCTCTCTCTCGCTCTCTCTCTCGCTCTCTCTCTCGCTCTCTCTCTCGCTCTCTCTCTCGCTCTCTCTCTCGCTCTCTCTCTCGCTCTCTCTCTCGCTCTCTCTCTCGCTCTCTCTCTCGCTCTCTCTCTCGCTCTCTCTCTCGCTCTCTCTCTCGCTCTCTCTCTCGCTCTCTCTCTCGCTCTCTCTCTCGCTCTCTCTCTCGCTCTCTCTCTCGCTCTCTCTCTCGCTCTCTCTCTCGCTCTCTCTCTCGCTCTCTCTCTCTCTCTCTCCTCTCTCGCTCTCTCTCGCTCTCTCTCTCGCTCTCTCTCTCGCTCTCTCTCTCGCTCTCTCTCTCGCTCTCGCTCTCTCTCTCGCTCTCTTGTTTAGAAACGATTGTCGGTCAAGCTCCTCTAATCTCTGCCCTTTTCCCCTTAGAGACAGAAAGAATCTTAAATGTTGTGTCCTGGTTGTCGTGGAAACCCTCTCTTATCTTCTGATTGGCGGTATATACACACATATACAGTGTGCCACTGGTGTGTTGCCACGAGAGAGAGAGAGAGAGAGAGAGAGAGAGAGAGAGAGAGAGAGAGAGAGTGTGTTTGTGTGTATTAGTGTTTTTTTCTGTAATTGTCTCTGTAATTTACAGTAGCTGCTGGTTTCTCTTCTCATACACTCATCAGGTTCTTTCTCAGTGGAGAATCATCATGGTTCCAATTCCCATTCCAGTTCATTAATGATACCTTTAGGTTTGTAAGGTTTGGTAAATATTCCTTATTACATTCACTGCCGTCAGCAGCCTACTGTAATCAAAAGTGCCATGTTCACTACTGTTATATCATTTTGGGTTCTCTAGGTTTTTTTTTTTTTTTTTTTTAAAGAATACTTATGGTCACAAAAGCTGCGTTTAATTTTTAGTTAAACATTTAAAGTAATGTTGTAAAATTGTAATACTATTTAAATCATGACAACAAAGACGGAATGGTTTTAGCATGTTATGGAACATGACAATGTTAATGTATTTGGTCTTGGTGGACTAATATACATGCATAAATCCCGAATCAGATCTAGGCAGGTGGAGCTGGGGATGTGGAGCTTGGGAGGTGGAGCTGGGGAGGTGGAGCTGGGCAGGTGGAGCTGGGGAGGAGGAGCTGGGGAGGAGGAGCGGGGGAGGTGGAGCTGGGGAGGTGGAGCTGGGGGAGGTGGAGCTGGGCAGGTGGAGCTGGGGGAGGTGAAGCTGGGCAGGTGGAGCTGGGGAGGGGGAGGGGTTCAGAGTTAATCTGATATGGCAGGACTAGCTTACGCAAACAATGAACCAGACTTTTTAAATGTTGAGCAAGCAATCTCATTGGCTGCAGGATTAGCAGAGGCCAATCAGCTTGTGCCATGTGGTAATGATGTTTGCTTGCAGAATTCCACAGATCAGCCCTGCGCCCTCTAGAGTTTCATGACTGAACTAGATATTTAAACTGTAATTTATTCCTGTGCTAAAGAAACATTTATTATTAGTATCAATGTTGAAAACAGTTTTGTTGCTTTATATTTTTTCCTTCATATACCTAATGTGTATATTGCATATTTTTACAGTTTTTTGTCTGCATCTTCAGTGACATAAAGATGCTCCGGAACTCATTTGATACCGGTGTTTTATTTTATTGAATATTTTCTTATGGCATTATAATCTCAGTTTCTCTCCCTGTTAGAGAAGTGTTATTTGAATCATGCGATGCGAGATGTGTGGCTGTTTAACACATAGTTTGTGGAAACATATGGGTGTGTGTGTGTGTGTGTTTGTTTGGCATGAGCAGATTTCCATGGAATGTTTTGGGAAAGCCTCTTTCCCACGGCACCTGCTAACGGTGTAAAACGAGGCCTGCTGGCGGATCTCCTGTGTTTATGAAGACCAGTAGAGTATGAAACATGCTGATCTATAGACATATTAGGCCGTCAGACTCTGATACCTTCCTCTAGTCTCCTGCACAACTCACATTTTAGTTGTTATAATATTTCAGTCATGTCATGACAACTCTCGAAATAATTTTAGTATGTCATTGAATATGGCAATGTTAATGTATTTGGTCTTGGCAGACTGCAGAGCAAGTATGGATTCGCTACTGCTAATAGATACACTACTGTGAGATACATGTAAGATCTGCTGCTGATGCATAAATATAACACATAAATCCCGAAGCAGATCTAGACAGGTGGAGCTGGGGAGGAGGAGGGGTTCAGAGGAGCTCTGATCCACACAGAAATCCTGTTTAGTCCTAATGATTCCGGCAGCGTCTGGTCCTGACATCTGGAGGAAGGTCCTCGAAGGCGTTCACATCAGAATATGGTTTGTTTGAATACGAGGCTCTCGGGCACAATTCCATTACAGATCACAGTTGTTTTGGGTCAGTCAGATCTAACGTGTTTTTGATGGCATAGACTTTGGAATAAGTAACTTTTTTTTTTTTTTAAGTCTCTTATCCCTCTCTTTCCCAAGGCTGCATTTACAGTATTTGATCAAAAATACAGTAAAAACAGAACTATCTGAGGACTTTCTTGGCCAAGTTTTTAGACCATGTGTGAAAGGAGGCCTGACATTTTCATTGCATCATAAAATTCAAATCAATTCCATTTCCGACACGGCTTTATCCACACCCTCAAAACACATGTAATGTTGTACAGACCGACCGTACCCATCTGTCAAACACACCGGCAGAGCTAGTGTGGTGGTGTTAGTGAGTGTCCTTATACTGTATCTCTGTCAGTCTGGATGTTCTGGGATCTCTGCTCGTCTTTAATTATGAATGTTTGTGTCCATCTGCTCTTAAAATAAAGATCACTATCAGTTCACCGGTGTTACCTCTGACAGGAAATAACAGCATCAGTCACGTGACCTTTACAGCACCCGTGTGTGTGTGTGTGTGTGTGTGTGTTTAGGTGTGGTGGGTGTTTTGACAAGTCTACAATGTCACTACAATGTCAGGTTTGTAAGTCATTGTTGTTGCTTCAAAATCAACATGATCCTTGGTTATAATATTTTTGAATATTTTATTTTCATTTTGTAGTTTTAGTTTGTCCATTACTTATTTTTTATTTTTTATTTTTTTTAAAGTCTCTTATGTTCACCAAAGCTTTTGCCATGATTACCTCAATTATTATTCATAATTGAATAATATCATCATATATTGTTACAGTAAATATGGAATCCCATATGACGCTTTTGTTTGATTTATTTTTCTGTTTGTTTAGTTGGTGTAGTGTTGTTAAGGCGAGACACTACAGGCAAAAACAGTATTTTTTCATGCATCTGCCAATTTGGAGATTTTGGGCTTTTTGGCTTTTCATAAAGTGTTTTTCAGACTAGTGGAAACATGCAAAAAACACTTTTAACTGTATATATTTAGAGCACTTTATCTATTTGTGTCTGTTGATTCCAGTTACAGTATATTTCTATAAAGGCTGTTTTCTCTAAATGAGCTTTTCCTCCTGCATTGAGCCAGAAATCTCCACTTACACCAAACTTTACAGTTTCATTTGTATCTATATTCTGAAGGTTTTTTACAGAGGGGTTTGTTCATATATCCAGATTTTACAGATATACCCCTGTGTAAAAATCTCCCCTCTGACTCCAAGATATATATATATATATATATATATATATATATATATATATAAACAAACAAACAATGAAACAAGAATTTGAAGACTTAATCCAATGTTCAGATTTTTGTTCTAGAAATCTATGCAAATTAATTCATATTTAATTAGATAATGCCTCATTTGCATATTTAAACATGACATTTCAGAAAACTTGTAATACAAAAAATGCTTGCAAATATTAATGTAATCAATCAACTGGTGAAGTATGGTGATATATATTAGTATTTTCTTTTACCCTATTCACCTGGGGTGTTGCCTTGATGTCTGATTGTCTCACACACACACACACACACACACATGTATTGAGCTGTTGTTGGAGCGCAGCAGGAAATCACACAGGTCTGATAAGCGTGCGCTGCAGGGAGGGCCGAGCTCCTCTATTACTGAGGAATTTGGCGCTGTGATGGCGGGATGATACAGAGACCCACACAAATGATCACAGAGAACGCCAGAGAAAGGCATTACTGTAAATCTGATGCAAAGTGTGTGTTTGTGTGTGTGTGTGTTGTTGTTGTTGTTGCTTAAACAGTTTTCCAAGTCACTCTTTTTATCGTCCATTTTATTTTTCATCCTCGATGGCTCTAAAGCAGTGATTCTTCAGCTGCAAATATTCATATTTGGATATTTTTTGAATTTCTGATGTAAATACTGCTTTACTGCAGTTGTGAGTGTGTGCGATCTGAAAAAGGGTGAGATGTGTTTGCTGGAAGTAACGTTAACAACTCACCGCTGAATCTGCTTTTTTGCCTCACTGTTTCCAGCACATCTATAATGCAGCGAGTCTGACAGCAGTTCAAGCGCTTCTCGACAGATGAGAGACGTAATATACACGTCATTTCTCCACAATATATGTATTATTGATGTGTTTGAATTGGACTGCAAAATACTAATACATGTGATGTGTCCAACATCAAATATGTCCCTGCTATAAAGTAGGCGAAAAACTGTACGTCAAAAAAGTAGAGGTCCAAATGCATAGTATTCATAAAACAATATGTGAAAAGTCCCCGGATGATCTACTACTTCCGGTGGGATCCTGAAGTGTGCATATGATGGACACTTCACTATATCCCATGAGGCCACGAGAGAGGAGTTATGAATGACAGTGAAATGATGCAACTGAAGCTGGTAGATCACATGATAATGACAACATGGAGAATGAAGGACGTTCAGATTACATTCATACTATATAGAACATACTATTTTTATTGGTCGTGAAGTAAATTCATATTTAAATGTAGTTCCTACACACCGATAGTATTCGATTTCAGACACACACAGGTGTTTTTGTTACAGTGAAATTATACAATTATGTATTACATTTGTCAGCAATTTGTATTTATTTATTTATTTTTCATTTAGTTTTAGTCCTGTGTCAAATATACTTTTTAGTTTATATTTTCACATTTTATATTTCATATTTCAGTCAAGTCAACCTTTCCTGTTTTTCTTTATCAAAGAAAACTTATGCATAAAACTTTTAGTGCATAATGTTTAAACTGATAATAATGATAATTTTGCCCACAATGATTGTAGTTTTTACATTTCCTCAGAATTATTGCACTTTCAAGCACACATTAAGATAATGTCGAATCATACGCATGATTTATTTCACCTCATCTAGTGTAGCCTACTGATTTATTATAAGCTATTTATCATAAATGAACACTCTACATAAAAAAAAGAAATAAAAAAACTGGTAAAAAAAAAAAGAACGAAACTTCTCTCAGAAATTAAAAGGTGAAATGTCTAATATTAATTTCATTAATTCCAAATTACATTAATGTTTTTCTATTAAAACAACAGCAACAAAACAGACAGTGTCACAAATTATGTATAATTACTTGTAATTATGTATAATTTTCTGTTATTACTGTAGTAACTACATGTGTAACAAGGATGCTGTAAAATAAAGTGTTACCAGTGGCTTTAACTGATGAATCATATAGTGTGTGTGTGTGTGTGTGTGTGTGTGAGGGTGTGGGTGTGTGTGTGTGTGTGTGTGTGTGTGTGTGTGTGTGTGTGTGTGTGTGTGTGTGTGTGTGTGTGTGTGTGTGTGTGTGTGTGTGTGTGGTAGAGATGTGTTCGAGAGAAACTCTACCGCTGCTGGAAGTTGTTTTTGGTCACGGTGAATTCTTTGAATTGTTGTTTCCAAATATAAAAGAGCTTCGTTCAGACAAACTGCCTTAAAACATGAATACGTAATGCTCTGTTGCTAATGGCGAGAGGTTATTCCAGTTCATGTCATGTCTTTTTAATGTTTTTTTCAATGTTTAGTGATTGAAACATCATTAGCTGAAATAGCAGAGCTGCTTTATTTGAGGACAGGACCTCTGAAAGTGTTGTTCCTGTATCTATACATGTGATCACAAATATACACATCTGCAAGTCTTTCTCAGATGGATCACTAATAGATTGTGTTGAGCATATGCAAACATCTGCTATCGCTGAAGTCGTGTGTGTGTGTGTGCTTCATATATAGTTTAGTCACGCACCAGTGAAAGATGTGGTAAAACTACTTTAAATACATTGCAATTTCAGTCAGTTTATGCTGGTTTTGTCAGATTTAGGGACATTGTCAGGGTTTCTGCGAGTCTTAAAAAGGTTTAATTTGCACTTACACAAATTTAGGCACTTACACATATTAAATGGCCTTAAATCAGAGCAGAAAGTCATACATTTATAAAGTCATGGCATTACATGTTGCATGCTTTGCAAAAAAAAGATAATTCCTCAGTGTTTTTGTACAGGTTTTCCAAGTTTGAAAAATGTAATAAAATGTATTGAGTTTAAGCTTAAAACAAGAACAAATATAAGTCAAATCTTCTAAATTAAGCTGATTTTTCTGAGCACATTGGCAGATATTTGTTTTAGTTTTAGTCATAAACTGAATTTTGATCAATTTCACAGAAAACAAGACTTCATATTTCATGTCATTTTACATCTGAAGTAAAAGTATCTTGATTTAGGAATCTAAAGAATCCTTTTTGGAGTTTGATCAGTAAAACATATTTATATTTCATACTGTAGTGGTTTTGAGCAAAACGATTCAAGCAATATCTGTTGGAAGATGTATTTTCAAACTCTGAAGTGTTTCTCCTTAAACATACACATTTAGAGAACATATCGATGTATTGAGTTCCCTTCAATTTATTTCGTAAATTCCCATTACTTGGTCTTAAAAAGGTCTTTAATAGGTCTTACATTTACCTTCGTAAAACCTGCAGAAACCCTGCAATGTCCACAAGATATAGCTAACTAAACACACACACACACACGCACACACACACACACACACACACACAACATTATCAGTAAGAGACAGATGTGGACTGGACTCAGATGTTTGTTAGAAGTACCTGCACAGAAATCTGCTCCATAACAGCTAAGAAGATTAAAGTGTGTGTGTGTGTGTGTGTGTGTGGTGTGTGTGGTGTGTGTGTGTGTGGTGTGTGTGGTGTGTGTGTGGTGTGTGTGGTGTGTGTGTGTGTGTGCATGGAGACATGTTCTCCTAATAAAGTTAAAGCGTTCATGAACAGTGGTCGTGTTGAAACATGTCCGTGACTCAAACCACCCTCTTCAGCTCAAACTTTGATTGATCAGTTTCTCTTCCCATAGTTCCCAGTTCCGTTCACCCATCACCCTTTTCTTTCACCTCTCGCCCTCTTTCCACTTCCAGTCGGTTCTGTGTATTTCTCCAGCCAGTGTCTTGAAGCGTCCCCACAGAGCGCTGATGTTTCCGAGTGTGTTTATTCTCCTCGTTCATAATCATCTGCGTTACTTTGTTTGCGTAAACAAGCATTCTCATGTATTAACTCGTGAACTATTATGTGTTACACATATTCATATCCTGATTTGATTGTAATCCAGCAGGGTTTGTTTACTCTCTCTCACACACACGCACACGCACACACACACACACACGCACACATCAAACGTGCTGCTCTAGATATTCATTATGTAATTGCTCTAATGAAGTAAAGGCACTTCAAAGAGGTTCGCTCATGAATATTCACAATTGTCTTCTGTCTCTGCTCCTGGCCTCTTTAGACTGCGCGTGTGTGTACGTTCGGGCCACATGGCCCCTGACATGCTGACTTTATGTATTTAGACAAGCCAAGAAAGAGCCCATATGTACGTTCTGAATTTCAAAGGACGCGTAACACACACTCACACACACTTTGAGGAGCTCTGCGTGAGGCTGTTTGACTCCCGAGCGCTGCACAGAATGGAGGAGGTGGTGATATCTAAAGGAAACGGGAAATATTAGTGACAAATTATAAAAAAACAAGCACAAATGTGAAAGATGGGAACATGAGAGAGTGATTTCTAGTATTTTAGTCAGTCAGACTTCATCGATGATGAACCGAGACCTTTGAGAGAAGAGCGATTCCATGATAGTACACGTGTCGAACAGAAGTCTGTTCATCTGAGAGTGTTTACTGCTATATCTACATGCCACGATGTTTACTGGAATATGTTACAATATCTGCGGCATCACTACATGTGTCTGATATCTGTCATAAGTTCTAATATCTGGATTCTGTACACTGTAAAAAGTGATCAGTTGACTTAACTTTTAAAAAAGCGAGGAAACCTGTTGCCTTAAAATTAGGTTAAAAACTTCATGAGATTTTTCAATTACGCAGAAGGTTGTTTACTTAAAGCAGGTTTCCTCACTTTTTTGAAAGTCTCCCTGTGGTGTAAACCAAGCTTTTAATATTGTTTATATGTGTATGTGGTGTTTTTAATATGCTTTAAGACAAACCATGTGTAGATTCATAAGTCGACAGCATTGCTGAGTATTTCTCCTTAAAACTGCAGTGAACCAAAGACAGTCTCAAATACACGCTCTGAAATCGCTGGTGTTTCTGACGTCACAAACTACCTTGTAACCAATCAGATCAACGTGTGATCGTCAACCAGTGGATCTCTGAGCTGGAGTGAGTGAGTGGAGGCGGGGCTCATTTGCATATTCATAGAACCGTGTATACTAAATGAGACAGGGGTGTCGAGTTACATTCAATCTATTTTAAGCCATGAATCATTTTTTTTCAAGGAAAAAACATTTAAATATGTCATTTTGGTGACCAAAGATGAGTTTTAAGTGATACAATTATTGACTACAGGGGGATTTTAAGTCAACTGATCACTTTTTACAGTGGACCTGCTTTAGGATACAGTATCTGTAATATGTCTCCGCGCATTGCAATATCTGCAATTTGTCTCTATATACTGTATATATATCTTGTATATTGACTGTATAGTTAATATACTCACCGGACACTTTATTAGCTTCACCTGTTCAACTGCTTGTTGATGCAAATATCTAATCAGCCAATCACATGGCAGCAACTCAGTGCATTTAGGCATGTAGACATGATCAAGACGATCTGCTGAAGTTCACACTGAGCATCATAATGAGGAAGAAAGGTGATGTAAGTGACTTTGAACAGGGCATGGTTGTTGGTGTCAGACGGGCTGGTCTGAGTATTTCAGAAACTGCTGATCTACTGGGATTTTCATTCACAATCATAGAGAACGGTCTGAAAAAAGAGAAAATATCCAGTGAGCGTCAGTTCTGTGGGTGAAAATGCCTTGTTGATGCCAGAGGTCAGAGGAGAATGACCAGACTGGGTTCAGCTGATAGAAAGGCAACAGTAACTCAATAAACACTCGTTACAACCGAGGTCCAACCTTGAAGCAGATGTAACACTGTTTTGCTGGACTTTACACACACATCACAAATACTGTATATGTTATACACTAATAATATATTGTGTATGTTTCAGTAGTGACAATTTATGCAATATGTGGCAATATCAGCGTTTATTGCTGTGTATGTTGCAGTAATCGGTCATATCTGCATTGTGTCATTAATATGTCACCTCAATAAGTCGCAATATCTGCAAATGTATTGATGTGTACATTACTGTAATTAATCACAATATCTACAATGTTTCACTTTGCTGCTGCAATAAGTCACAATAATTCCCAATATCCACAAAATGTCACTGTCCCGTGTCACAATAGTCCCAACAATGTCAGTATGTCACTGCAGTGAGTCACAATATATAGTCACTAAAATGTTGGATGTTAGAAGGTTCAACGATGGTGTGTGTGTGATTTAGTTTAGTGATTAAGGTGTTTATCAGATGTGTGTACACAAATATGACTTCAAATGGAAGATGATTCTCTAGATCGCATCACATGTTGTGTTGTCACGTACTCGTGCTTACTGGGTTTGATCTCTCGCTCGCTCATATTCTGCAGACTTTCACAGATGCTCAAGTTGTTGCGATACTTCATAAAACATAGTCTTTCCCGCCTTCACCTTCTAGTCGAACATTCTTCTCTTTCATTTTCGACACTGTGCTCCCTCTCTTTCATGGTGGGGCCCTACAGGAAGTGTGTGTGTGTGTGTGTGTTAGTTTGGAGTGGAGGGAAAGAGGAGGGGAAACAGAGGATGCTGAATAAAATAATAAACAGCTGCCACTGGGGAGAGAGAGAGAGAGAGAGAGAGAGAGAGAGTGAGGGGGGAAAAGTCAACTCTGGGAGCCAGCAGTCAGAGAAGAACAAGAGGACGGGCCACTGACTGAGGAAAGGTGGACCGCCGGGAAGAGTTTTAGGGAAACTTTGGGGAAGTTCTGGAAATGTGTCTCAAGCTGCCTGTGGAGATCTGACCCGTACTCTCAGGAGTTTCTTGAAGTGCTCAGTTGAGGACTTGTGAACGCAAAGATGAAGAGCGTCACATTCACAGCTCTGCTTCTGGCCTGTCCTCATGTCTAGATATGGAGATGTTCTCCTCAAGATCAGATGTTCAGCGTTCTGACTCTGAGTCTGTGTTTTTGCAGCCCTGCTGTTCTCCTTCTCTGCCCGCCAGCATGAACCACACAGAGGCTCTTTGACACGGGTAATTGACTACGAACGCTTGCCCGAGGGTCACAGGAACTTAGAGGAGGAACAAGACTCTTTCTGTGTGCGTCTGTACGAGAGCGCATGTGAGATCTTTGTGAGTTAAAGCAGCGAAGTCATCTCCAGATCTCTGAACCAACAGTTGGATATTTGGTTGAGTTCCTCCTTCAGTCTACCTCCAACACACCCAGGCCTTCTCCTCACGCCGTCCCGAACCCCGATCGAGACCCTTCAAGCACTGGAGCATGCGGATCTCGGCTCAGAGCGACAGGTCTTCAGCACAGGCGCTCAGGCTCTGCTCTACGCTGGCAGACGGTGAAGCCGTGATGTGTTCCTGCTCTTCCACAGATGTTCCTGCATATAATAAGCTGTATTATGCGCGTGTGGACCACCAGAGGAGACTGATCCGCTGCCTGCTTTCTCTCCGTCTTCGGCGTTTTGTAATGTAGTGCGGTGGAGGTAGACGGAGATCATGATGATCGGTCTGAACTTCAGCTTGCAGGAGTTGCTAGAGAAGTTTGAGGAGGTATTTTTACATTGGATCACAAAGTTTCACAAGTGCCGAATGCAAGTGTAAACTGGCAGTTTCTCATCGGTTTGTCTGTGATTATATCAGGAACTTAATCATAATAGATTTTTAGGAATGAACCAATAAAACAAAGATTCTGGTTACACATTATTTTAAGTGGTTTCAATGTAATTACACAAATACGTTCTGAGTAATATGAATTAACATCATGTACTTTACCGGGTTTTTTCATCAATAAATTTAATTTTATGGAACTTTATTTTAGTGCCTTGTTACATATGTACTTACTATAGTAATAACAGTAAATTATGCATAATTACATGCAACTAACACTCAACCAAATCCTAAACCTAAAGTAAGTACATTAAATATATAATTGCAATGTAAAATTACACTCCTTAAAATAAAGTGCAACCAAAAAATGCATACTTAAAATAAAAAGCATGAACTAATTTAACAAAAATGGGCAACACTTTATGTGTGCCCTTGTTACATGTAGTTACTGTACTATAGTAATTACTATAACTATAAACTATTGTGCATAATTACACACAACTAACCCCAAACCAAACCCTATTCCTAAAGTACATGTAGTTAACTAATATTACTCAGTACTTAAATGTACAATTACATTGTAACACGGATACCTTAAAATAAAGTGTAACCAACATTTTCTTTAAATGAATGTATTTTATTAAGCTGGCATGGCAACATTTTTCACTTTTGTTTAGTTTGAGTTGAAGTTACTAAAATAAATAAAAATAAATAAACAAATTTAAACTATATAGAAAAAATACAACAAAATACTATAACTTTAGCTAAAATTAAAGTGAAAACAGAATTTTTTTATTAAGTCTAATTCAAAATGGTAACAAACTATAAATAGTATCAAATATAGTAGAATAACATTGATGCAAATAACGTGGGTTGGGGTTTTGTTATGTCTATTATAACTACATTTGTAACAAGGACACAGTCAAATAAAATGTTTCTTAAATTCAAGTTGATACCGATAAGGCAGTAATAATGATCATTATTATACATGACTAATAAATATCTAATATAAAAATGTATGCTATAGATTGTCTTAATTGAATAGTCAGAATGATAGTGTGACCCTTATTCAAACGATTCACTTCAAACTATCTACTCCAGATAAAATGTGTTGGTCTTTAAAACATTGAGCTTCAGAGGTTTATCTAGAATGCCATAAGTTATCTTTTTCCTCCAGAACTCAATCTGGCGACACACATGTGGAAAATTGCTCTCCTTAAACCACTAAAACTAAACATGGAGAACAAAGTCATATTTTTGTGACCGTTCACTAAACGAGGTAGTTTAGTCTCGTGTATATAGTCTCATGTGTATAGTCTCGTGTATATAGTCTCATGTATATAGTCTCGTGTATATAGTCTCATGTATATAGTCTCGTGTATATAGTCTCATGTAATAGTCTCGTGTGTATAGTCTCGTGTATATAGTCTCGTGTGTATAGTCTCGTGTGTATAGTCTCGTGTGTATAGTCTCGTTGTATATAGTCTTGTGTATATAGTCTCGTGTATATAGTCTCGTGTGTATAGTCTCGTGTGTATAGTCTCGTGTGTATAGTCTCGTGTGTATAGTCTCGTGTGTATAGTCTCGTGTGTATAGTCTCGTGTGTATAGTCTCGTGTGTATAGTCTCGTGTGTATAGTCTCGTGTGTATAGTCTCGTGTGTATAGTCTCGTGTGTATAGTCTCGTGTGTATAGTCTCGTGTGTATAGTCTCGTGTGTATAGTCTCGTGTGTATAGTCTCGTGTGTATAGTCTCGTGTGTATAGTCTCGTGTGTATAGTCTCGTGTGTATAGTCTCGTGTGTATAGTCTCGTGTGTATAGTCTCGTGTGTATAGTCTCGTGTGTATAGTCTCGTGTGTATAGTCTCGTGTGTATAGTCTCGTGTGTATAGTCTCGTGTGTATAGTCTCGTGTGTATAGTCTCGTGTGTATAGTCTCGTGTGTATAGTCTCGTGTGTATAGTCTCGTGTGTATAGTCCTCTCTCTCTCTCTCTCTCTCTCTCTCTCTCTCTCTCTCTCTCTCTCTCTCTCTGTAAGTCTGGTTAAATGAAAGCACGCTGAACGACAGCTCTAGGGAGTCTTTATGATCGAGAAGCAATTATTTAACTTATTAACGAGAAAAGCTTTTTTATTGCCGCGTTTAATAGGTCAGACTGCCAGATGAGGGAGTTTTAGTGTGTGCGGGGCTCGTGGTTGAATTGATCACAGTTAAATATTTCATTAAGAACTATAACAGATGAACTGCAGAAACGAGACTTCGCTCCAGAAACATGTGGTGTGCTGAAGCTTCAGTCCTAGGGGTGACAGTGGATATATAAACACGTACATGTATTACTTAAACCATAGTCTACAGTTAGACAGCATGACCAGTGGATCGCACCACTCCATGCATATTGCAGTTATAAACGAAAATAATCGTACAAAATAATTGCACGCTCAGATCTGATTGGCTGACTATGTATATTCTGGGTGACGGTTGCTATTTACCATTTACCAGACAGCATCTTCTGCATCAGTCACTGGATTTTCCAAAGTTTGTGAGCTTCGTTGCATCAAATCTTTGAAAGATTTCAAGTTTGTTTTGGAGTTTTGTTTTGTTTAGTTTTTTTTAAATGTTTTTGTTTTGTTTTGTTTTGTTTTCCAAAAAGTTTGTAAGGTTCGTGGCATCAAATATTTAAAAGATGTCAAGTTTGTTTTGGAGTTTTGTTTTTAGTTATTATTATTGTTTTTTTTAGTTTTGTTTAGTGTTTTGGGTTTTGTTTTGTTTTCCAAAGTTTGTGAGCTTCGTTGCATCAAATCTTTGAAATTATATATATATTTTTTTTTTTCGAAGTTTTATTTACTTTTTGTTTTTTGTTAGTTGTTTTAGATTTGTTTTGTTTTCCAAAGTTTTTGAGGTTCGTGGCATAACATCATTGAAAGATTTCAAGTTTGTTTCTGAGTTTAGTTTTGATTAGTGTTTTGGTTTGTGTGTGAGGTTCGTGGCATCAAATCTTTGTAAGATTTAATTTGTTTATTTTTGTTTTGTTTGACTAAATGTTCTGTTGGTTGGGACTTTCTGTTTCCAGTAATATCGATGTTCATGAACAGAACTGTCTGTGTCACTTAAGTCAGAATGTAAGTCACTTTATTATCAGTCAAACAGTGTATTACAATCTTGCAATCCTAAGTTCACAGAAAATAAATCTGTATATAAATTGTTTACCTATTTATTTTCTGGTGTGTGTGAACTGATCTGTCTTTCTATTGGGACCTTCAACAGAATACACTACATTACCCTTTCTGTGTTGTCTCAGCAGCACACAGTTGGTGTTGGTGTGTGTATTCATTGGTATTCGTGTGTGTTTTCTTTAAAGGAATGACAGAGTGAGAGAGTTTGTTAAATTGCAGAGAGCACTTTGGAAATGAACTGGAAAAGACCCAACCCTCCTTTTACTGTCCTCTACTCAACATGCCTCAATCTGGCAAATTCAAGCAAGCTTTATTAGCAATGACTATGGTGCAGTATTTCCAAAAAAATACTTTGACTATCCGTGTATCCTGTCAGAAATAACCGCAAAGAAACCACACAGGCATCCAATCAATCATCGACGTTGATGTATCATGGATACCCAGAGTGACATTAGTTACAGTTTAGCTGTGTGGCAGCAATGATTTGATTGACAGGAAATGCTGCAGTGTTTGAATAGTAAACTTTGAAGGCATTTTTATATTACTATTTGGTATTAAATATGATGCCGGTTGTGATAAATTGTGTGTTATCATCATAGGGAGGTGGTACGTGTGGTGCTGTGTTATGAAAAGAATGAAAACTGAACTCCGTAATCTACTGAAATGAAATAAACAACAACAACAAAAAGACATTAAGACTATATTTAGATACAATCTATCTACCAAAATACTGAAACAAGTGACTTCGTATAGGTGACTAGTTTGTGTGCTCAGTATCTTCATGTGCGCTTTCACAAGTAATGTGATTAATCTTCATTTGAAATGAGCGTGTGTGTGTGTGTGTGTGTGTGTGTGTGTGTGTGTGGACTGTGGAGAGGTTCAGTATCAGACTGACAGCTTTAATTGCGTATTTCTCTCTCAGCGGAGAAGGTGTGGAAGCATCTCTTCCTTGATTTATTTAGCTTTACCTTTAACGAATCCAATAATGAAGGTGATAACTGTGCAATTAAAGCAATCTCTGTCTCCCTCTGTGTGTGTAGGACATCCAGGCGGAGATCGAGGCTCATAATGATGTTTTCAGGAGTGTGGAGGGGAATAAGATGAAGATGGTGAAGGCTCTGGGGAGCTCCGAGGAGGCAGTATTTCTCCAGCAGAGACTGGATGACATGAACCAGCGCTGGAACGACCTGAAGGCCAAATCTGCCAATATACGGTCAGTCACACACAACACCTCGAGTTCAAGTGCACACGTTAATGTTGAGGTCGCTTGAAAATCATCACACGAGTCACTGGTGGAGCCGCGTTTCTGTTATGTTGTCAAATTGAGCAGGTGTGTGTGTGTGTGTGTGTGTGTGTGTGTGTGTGTGTGTGTGTGTGTGTGTGTGTGTGTCACAAGCATAGTTGTTGTATATGTGTGTGCCATTTTAAAGGGTAAATGGGCTAACAGGAGAGTGTGTATGTGTGTGAGAGGACAACAATGTAATTGTGTGCTCTAATGTCTGCTGTTTTATTAAATCTAATTAGGCACTAATTAGTGAACATGCATAATTACAAGTCTTGCTGATGCGGTCATTAACATACACCAAGGCTTGACGCTTACTTTTTTCCCAAGGTGCAAGTTGGAAAAATTAGGAGCACATTAAAAACTTTTAGGGACGCGATGTGAATGTATCAAAATATGTTTTGTTTTTTTTGTTGTTTTTTAATTAAGAACATTTGAATCAAAATTTAGGACTTTTAACTCTTTCCCTACCAATGATTTGGGCTTTTTAACTCTTTCCCCCCCAATGTTTTTTTTTTTTTTTTTTGCCAGTGTTTTTGATAATTTTCACAAGTTTCATGGCCCTCAGAATATCTTGTTGTATGAAATCTGAACATGCAATATATCAAAAAAAGACTTGTTTTATCAACACTTGTATGTGGGCGTGTTTCATATAAAGAAAAAAGCAAATTTTTTTATGTCGACATTTCAGCCATTTTTGATTTTATATGCTGTTTAATGTCTGATGATCGCACAGACTTCAATGTGCGTAAGCAATGCTTCTATCTCTTGTTTCTGCTCCTTTTTATCTGGTTTTGATCCGGAGATTCTGTACTATTTTAGAAGATGCACAATAGCGCCCCCTACCGTATGATAATGAAAACACGGAAAGATAGAAAATTCTGTCAATGGCGGTGACGTGTTGTATTACAACCGTCTGCATCAACTGGGGCAACCTGATCAAACTCACATGCCTGAAGCTTGACTAGGCCATTATCCTGAAGACCTTTATTCTGTTTTTCCATCCCCAAATTTAAGACCTCTTAAAATTATAATTAAGATGTTTGTTATACCATATAAGATATTCAAGACTTTTTATGATCTTAAATTGCATTAAGCTTTTTTTAAGGACCTTCTGGACACTATATAATATACCAAAAGTATTGGGACACCTGACCAACAGGGACTGTAATGATGTCACATTCTAAATACTTAAACATTTATATGGAGTTGGTCCCCCTTCACAGCTATAACAGCTTCCACTCTTCTGGGAAGGCTTTCCACAAGATTTTGGAGTTTTTTTGTGGGTATTTTTGCCCATTTATCCAGTAACACATTTGTGAGGTTAGGCTCTGATGTTGGACGAGAAGTCCCGTCTCACAATCTCCATTCCACTTTTTCCCAAAGGTGTAGATGGGTTTGAGGTCAGGACTATGTGCCGGCCAGTCAAGTTCCTCATCCAACCATGTCTTTATGGACCTTGTTTTGTACAGTCATGCTGGAATAGTAAAATGGCCTTCCCCAAACTGTTCCCACAAAGTTGGAAGCACAGCATCATCCAAAATGTCTTGGTATGCTGAAGCTTTAAGACTTCCCTTCACTGGAAGTAAGAGGCCTAGCCCAACCCCTGAACAACAGCCCCACACCAGTATCCCTCCTCCACCAAACACAGTTGGCACAATACAGTCAGGCTGGTAACGTTCTTCTGGCATCCGCCAAACCCAAAGTCACTCATCAGACTGTCAAACAGAGAAGTGTAATTTGTCAATCCACAGGACATGTTTCCACTGCTCTCTTGGCAACGTGATTACGCCACTTTATTCGACGCTTGGCATGTAGTCGGCGATGTGAGCCTGGCATGCAGATGCTCGGCCATGGAAACCCATTCCGTGAAGCTCCCACCTCACAGATTTTGTGCAGATATTAATGCCATTGGAAGTTTCACTCTTCAGCTATGAGATCAGCAGAGCTTTGGTGACTGTTACGCATGCGCCTCAGCACTGGGTGATCTTTGAGACTATATGTGGTCTTCTGCTTCGTGGCTGAGTTGCTGCTGTACATTTTATAGTTCGCGCACATCTATTTTAAGGCTCAAATGTGAGTGAAATGCTCACATTGTTGAGCTCTGCATTCTCACACACAGTTTCACCTGTTGCACTCGTTTTGTGCTGAGAAAGTCTGTTGGAAAGTTCTCCGGTTTAACTGTGTTTGTAGGAAAATCCTGATGCATTCTTAATCTTCCATCTTAATCTAGTTGTAAGGTTTATTTAAATGCTTAAATGTGTGTGCAGGGCTCATCTGGAGGCCAGTGCTGAGCGCTGGAACAGGCTTCTGTCAGTACTGGAGGAACTGGGGCGCTGGATCAGTGTGAAGGACGAGGAGCTGAATAAACAGATGCCCATCGGAGGAGACGTGCCCACACTACTGCAGCAGCAGATCCACTGCACGGTGAGAGGACACACACTCAGATCGACTCACTGCTATCTTCTCTCCTCATATCTTGTGTATTTTGTCTTCTCATCTAGTCTCCTCTCTCGCTTTTCAACTCAACTCCTCTCTCCTCATCTCATTTGGTAACTTTCGCTCCCATGTATTTCTCTTCTTATTGTCTCTTCTCTTCTCTCATTTCCTCTTGTCTAATTTTTCTCTTCTCAACTTGTCTCCAATTTTATATAATTTTTTTCTCTTGCTCATTTCATCTCCTCTTATCTCTGTATCATCCTGTCTCTTCTCTCTTCCTTGTTTTTCTTTCTCTCTTTTCTCCTCTCCTCTCCTCTCCTCTCATCTTTCATCTCCTCTTGTCTACTCTTGTCTTGTCTCCTCTCATCTCCTCTAACTTTGTCTCCTCTCCTCTTGCTGATATCATCTTGTTTCCTCTCATCTTCTTCATCTCCTCTCATTTTGTCTCCTCTCCTCTTGTTTCCTCTAGTCTCATCTCCTCTTGTCTCGTATTGTCTCCTTTAATTTACTCTCATCTTGTTTCCTCTAGTCTCATCTCATCTCTTCTCGTCTCATCTCCTCTTGTCTCCTTTCATCTACTTACATCTCGTCTCCTCTCCACTCATCTCCTCTCCTCTCCTCTCTTCTCCTCCCTCATCTCCTCTAGTCTACTCTTCTCTCGTCATCTTGTCTCCTCTCGTCTCGTATGATCTCCTCTTGTTTCATCTCGTCTGATCTCGTCTCCTTTCATCTACTCTCATCTTGTCTCCTCTCCTCTCTTCTCCTCTCTCTTCTCCTCTCCTCTCATCTTGTCTTGTCCCGTGTTCTCTCGTCTGATCCCCTCTCGTCTCCTCTTGTCTCCTTACATCTCCTCTCATATTATCTCCTCTCGTCTCATCTCCTCTTGTATTCTGTTATCTTGTCTCCTCTCCTCTCGTCTAATCTCATCTTGTCTCCTTTCATCTCCTCTCATCTGATCTCATCTTGTCTCCTTACATCTCATCTTGTCTCCTTTTATCTCCTCTCCTCTCCTCTCATCTGATCTCATCTTGTCTCTTATCATCTCCTCTCCTCTCCTCTCATCTGATCTCATCTTGTCTCTTATCATCTCATCTCCTCTCTCATCTCTTCTCATCTTATCTCCTCTCATCTCATCTCATCTCATCTTGTCTCCTCTCGTCTCCTCTCCTTTCATCTCCTCACGTCTCATCTCATCTTGTCTTCTCTCAACTTGTCTCCTCTCGTCTCATCTCATCTTGTCTCCTTTCATCCCTCTCCTCTCATCTCTTCTCATCTTATCTCCTCTCGTCTCATCTCCTCTTGTCTTCTCTCGTCTCATCTCGTCTCATCTCCTCTTGTCTTCTCTCATCTTGTCTCCTCTCGTCTCGTCTCATCTCATCTTGTCTCCTTACATCTCATCTGGTCTCCTTTTATCTCCTCTCGTCTCATCTCATCTTGTCTCCTTACATCTCATCTGGTCTCCTTTTATCTACTTTCCTCTCCCCTCCTTTCCTCTTCTCTCCTCTCCTCTCACCTCATCCCATCTCCTGTCTAATTTTGTCTCTTATTTCATCTTGTCTCCTCTTTCCATCTTTTTATCTTCTACACATTTTTTCCTCCATTCTCTGGCATTTCATTATCTCATCAGATTACCCTGCGGGGAATATTAGAGTGTTTATGCCACTCTGTTAAATCATCATATTGGCCAGTTATGTTCGGATCATGTGTTTGGATCATGTGTCACAGAGTGTGTGTACAGCGCGTCTCCGAAATAACAAATCACCAAAATGTGTCATTAACTGTCTGTGAGATAATAACAGTAATCAAACTGATAGCAGGCCTGAACAGAACAATCAGACCGTTTACCATCTCACCTTTACTCGAAAACATTTTAATCAGTGTTTGACTAACCCAGCATCACAAATAACGTTTTTAAATGTTTACATGCACAGATCCAGAGATGCATCTGCTAATTAAGAGCTGTTTAAGGAGGTTTTGTGGCATGTTTAATGGAAAATTCTGGCCCTTTTCTGGCTTCTTTTTGCTGTTTGATGTAAGAAGACCTACAGGCTGAACAACCACCGCAGGGAATTATGGGAAGGTGGCAGGAAGGTTGAAACTGTAACGAGTCTGTGACAGTTTGGTTATGCTCTCTCTCTCTCTTTCTCAGACAGTTTGACTAATGATTCTCTTGAGCGAAGAGAAAGATTGCCCCCCCTGTTTTGACTTTCTCCCACTTCTCTCTCGCCGCCTCATCTTTTTCTCGGGCTCTTATAATAGATTGTCTTTGAGCCGGCTGCCCTGGTAAGAGCTTTAGCCGTGCGGGGACAAAACGCCAGGCCTTTTGAACACGTCACGGCTGATTAGTGTGCCGTGCCAAGCGGGCGGGACCAGGATAGAGCACCCCAGAACACCAGATTGAAGTGAAAATGAATAATTTGTGTGAGGTCTGAGAGACTAAAAAGAGGCGAACACACTGTCTGTCTGAAAACTTCCAGCCATAAAGACACTGAGCCAGTTAGAGAGACGCCGCAATCGGAATGACCTTTATCCCCAGATTAATTGAGGTCATTAGATGAAATGGAAACAGTGGCATTTCCATTTTGAAAAGGTGATTTTCTAAGTACATTTTGATATTGAATTTAATAATGTATGTTTTAATTTCATTGTGCAATCTCAGACTAAATGAATATATTTTGGTTAATATATTAATAAATAGTATGTTGTGAAATAGTTATACCTTTAGAAAGGTAACAGGGTTGACACTTTAATTTAATTTGCACGGTTTTCACAGTTTAATTTGACATTACAAGCCTTGTGCTCAAAGCTTGAAACTACGAAGAATAGAAGGATAATTTGATGCTGGTACTTCCATAAAATGCCCAATTTTAAAGTACTGTATCTGTTGTTTATGAATCAAAATCATGGTAAAAGGGTTGACATGAGCTCATCTCCTTCTGACAATACAAGTAATATACCTTACTTTAATTGACTTTACTTTACTTTACTTTATTTAACCTTACATTACCGTAACTATACCTTACTTTATTGTATTGACTATTACCAAAATGATAATAACAGGGTTGACAATTTATCTGGGGAATAAAATGTCATTATTTTTCAGCTAAAAGCTCATAAGACAGCTCATATTTACACAAATGTATAAGAAAAGCACAATTAGCACCTGTTTTGTCAAATCAACCTGTAAATAAAATATATATGGTCTGTTAGACCATTATTACTTGAAAATGTTCCTCTTACTGGTGTGCAACACCAGTTTCTCTCCATTTCATAGTTATTGAATGTGTCTCTGCGTGTGGTGTGTGTCTGTTAGCATATTAATGTATGTAATCTTACACACGCAGCATTCATTTGATTATTAGCGATAACGTTTACAGAGTACTTGAGGACAGTTCCTCTGAATTCCCTCATCTTTTTGTCTCAGTAATGGTGTTTATTAATCATACACCTAATTATCCAATAGAAAAGCCTCCTTTATTGCAGCCATAATTAAAACTATCAATCACCTTTAAGGAAAGTCCTCTAAAAAACAGAGAGTGGGAGACTGTGTGTTATTCTTAGTTTCAGTGATAAAGGGTGTAATGCTAAAAAGCTTTTTACTGTAACAAGGACAAATGACTTATCTAATATCAGAGACAATTTTTATCGACCTTTTAATGGAATAATTTACACTGAAATTCTGAAAATGAAAATCGTTGTGTACCCTCATATCATATGTTTTTCCGCAGAGCATTTAGCGGATGTCCAAGCTGCACTTTATCCATACAGTGACCATGGGCTGACAAGCTCCGGAAAGGACAAAAAAAAAAAGCACATAAATGTGGCATAAAAGTAGTTCATAAGCCTCTTGCTATTTAGTCCTCTGAATTTGACAGCTTAATGCACAGAATAGGCTGAAATTTATATGCACGCAGTTTCAAATTTTTCATATAACTCTTATATAACCACTATCATGCTGCATTAGTCACATCACTGTAACAGTCTGGGCACACAAGAAGAGAAAAAATGTTGGAAAAAGTTTGAAAGTGTCTTTGCCCTGATTGCTGTTACTTTGCCGGGCTCTGCTCTGTTGAATAATGGCAACATCTGTTGATTTATCCTGATCATTTGGGCCTTGAATCCCCGCACTGATTAAAGCCGCCCGAGGCCCCAGACATTTCTCTGACCTGCGACAGGAAAGAATGACCTCACTATGACCCACTTAAAGCCCCACTGAAGTGCTTTGGAATGCGCAATTTTGTATAATGCGTTGATGTAATATCACTGAAACAGGAAGCTAAGGCGGGACATATTGAAAGGCTCCTCCCCCTTTTCAAATAGCCAATAGCGTTTAGTTTACCTCACAGACTGCTAGTCGTACTTGACAGCACCATGGAAGCGAATCCGAGATCTGATGATACGTTGGATTCAATAGTAGAGATGTGAATAAATTCTAGTCATTTCATTCTTAACCAACATAGAGTTGGAGCGTTTGAGCAACCGAACACACATCTCCAACACATATTGCTCCGTGACGTGTCAACGGTCGCTTTGGCCAGGTGGTATTTATAGACTAGGGGGCGGAGCTTTAGATTCTAGAGAGCATTTGATTGGACAGAAGATGTGATGAGGAGCTGAAGTCCGCGTGACAACATAAAAATCCCTGATCCATTTAGCGGAAGCGAGAGACTGTACGTTTTGAATGCTTATATCTCCTAAATGCGAATTTTGTCATTGTTTTGGAACACGCCAGCTTATTAATAACCTTCAGGCTAACATATTCATACTAAAAGCTAAAATAATTGACATTTTGATTTCAGGGGCCTTTAAGAGTTCGGCCTCAGCCTGATGAGAGGTGGGCTGTACGTTTTTATCTGTCTGAAATTATGACAGTTTTGATAGACATTAGTTATGAATCAGTGTCGATTTGCTGCTCGAGTATTGATTTCAATTTACACATTGGATTGGAAAGTCATTATCTTAGATTTTAAGCACAGTACAAACTCTCCATCATTGCAAATGCTTCTGACTTTCATGATTTGATTTGTACTAAAACTCTTTGCCCTCTGTGTGCTTCTCCTGAAAGAAGCCATTCAAAAAAAGGCTATTTTGAAATATGGCTTGACTTTTATAGTACACCCATTGAATTTAACTTCCTTTGGGCTTTGGCTTCATTGCCATGGTGTTAAAAGCTCCCTGTCTTTGTGCAAGAAGTATGAAATTTAACAAAATCACTTAAAACACTTTTAAGCTTATATATGAACTTCTCAAGAGGTCTTAAAAGCAGCAAAAAATATATATATTTCGCCTAGAAATGTATTTCTGATACTTTTAAATAACACATTTTTGTACAGATGACTCAATATAAATGTATACCTCCAACTGTGTGTGCTTTAATAAAGACGCGTTTTCTGTTTGTTTCAAAACTAGCGGCAAAATGATCTTCTTCGGTAATCGACAGCATGCCACAGATGATTCAATACAATGCACAGATAGTTCAATTAAACATTGAGGGTGACATTATTCTAAACTGGGGAGAGCAGCGCTGAGGTAATTATTGTTGCTATGACGCTGTTTGTTGCTATAGCGATAAATGGCACTTTGGCATAATTCCAGCATCTTAGACGTGAGCTTCAGTCAAGGGCAAGATGCCGCTACAACTGACAGACAATAGTCTCTCACTCTCTCTCTCTCTCTCTTCACATTCATCGCCCCAGCCGTTAGAGTGCTTGTTTGGGAGTCTTTTAGAGGCGTTCAGGATGTGTCGAGTAGTTTGCCATTTGATGGCTTTGAATGGTCTTTCACTCTCGTCACTGAGGTTACTCATTATGTGCCATTTACGACAGTGAATGAGTGTGCCTTTGTGTTTGGCTGTTTGTGTCCGTCAAAAGTGTTTTAAGAGCTCAGGAAAGAGCACTGATGATAGTGATGCTTTTTTGGCTTTAAAAGTGGAAACTCATCATCTTTGTGAAAGAGGAAGAGATGAAAGAGCTATCCGTTTTTGTTTGTTTGTGTCGATGTTGGAAGGTTGTTTACTAAAACATGTTTCAGCTATAAGCGCCAACGTAAAGTGTTTAAGAGTCATGAACTGCATTGTTTTCTAATGTTTCCTGGGGTGCACTTATAATGCTAGTAGGATTTTTACTTCAAAAATGTCATAATTTATAAATAAAAGGCATTTTTCCTACCCTGATTTTAGCCTCTGATTTAAAGGGGCGTGTCTTTGAGACTTCAGTGTAAATGCCCACTGCTGTGATTGGCTGACAGCTTTGCATATGAAATAGCTAGTATTACATGTTTAACTCTTTCGAACACTTTTAGCACGTTTCAATATTACAGTTCTCAAGGTTTACTAATCATGAAAAGTGTATCTATAGCATTATATTTAGATGCTGGCATGAAAGGTTGCAGTGAGTGCATGAATGCAGTGATCTCGTCATTAAAATTCGATTTATGCACTCTCATGAATGCTTTCATCATAACTAACAGTGCAAACACAATAAGAGATTTTTTTATTATAACGGGGGTTTTGGCAACATGTTCGCTCTTCAAAGACATGTTTATCGGTTAGTTGCTTGATTCAGTGTCAGTGGTAGTCTGTTAAATACCTACTACTACTTGTCGTGCTCGAATCAGTGGGCGGGGCTACTGAACTTTAGGGTTTGTGATGTCACCAACCCTTTAAAAATTGAATTTTTATAAAAAAAATCTGTTCGAAACCCATAAGACTTTCATTCGTCTTCAAAACACTACATATATTTGAATGAAAAATTTCAACCTAAGAGTTTTCCTCCATTGAAAGTCAAGGCAACCAAAACGTTCAAGCTTCAAAATGTCCAAACTTTAAGACATTGTTCCCCGCCATTGATGTCATTTTCCTGCTTTCCATGTTTTGACTGTTATACGGTAGGGGGCGCTATTACACAGCTTCATGAGTACTACTGAATCTCCTGATCAAAACACAAGCGAAGAAGAAGCAGAAACAAGCGATAGCATATATAAGCAGATGCATACGTAAAATAATGCAATCATCAACTTTAAACAGCATATAAATCAAAACTGCCTAATGTTACTGAATGAAATGTCGACCCAGGACGAGCGTCAGGACTGTGAAGCTTTAGGGGTGTTGATGGACTCGATCTACTCCATCTATGTTTTGATCAGCGTTCTGAAGCAATCTGGATCAATCAACAGAATTATTTTCTCAGGTTTTTGCTCCAAATGTTCCTTTTTTTATGAAACTCACCCACATTCAAGTGTTGATAAACAAAGAATGCATGAAGCTAGAATAAAACAGGGTCGTTGTTTTTTGTTTTGTTTTGTTTTAAAGCAAGAGTTCTTTCTTTTGTATAATGCATGTTCAGATATTCATTCAAAAAATATATATTCTGGGGACCATGAAACTTTTGCGAAAATGATCAAAAATGCTGCAGCTGGATGGCAACTTTTTTTTCTTCAAAAACGCTGGTGGGAAAAGAGTTAAAAGATGAACTCTTTATGAACTTGAAGCTTGAAAGTGTTGCATTGACTTTCAGTGGTAGAACAGAAAACTCCTAGGTTACATATAGGTTATATATATATGTGTATAATGTATATTCTGTGTGTTTTCTCTTATGGGTTAGGAACAACACAAGTGTGAGTACTTTTACGGTGTCTTTATGAAGCTTAAGTTTTGGTCTCTTTATAAACTTTTTGAAGGTTTGGTTTTGTGGAATTTCAGTGGATGGGCAAAAACAGGGGGGTGAGTAAACAATGACCCTTTAATGAAACTGTATAATTAGGCTGTTTAAGGTTATAGCGTTTAAACCGTGTCGTTTATCTTTGAGGCGCTCCGGGAACAGAAACATGCAGAAATGCAGAAAAGAAAGCATGATAAACTTAAGGAGTGTTCATGTTTTTATGGTTGCTAGGCCAGTCACAGCTTGACACTCAATAATAGTGAATTCAGTTGATGTGCGACCACAGTTGTGTGTATATTGGCTGTTTAATGCCGCCGTAGCTGAAACACTGAGAACACAATGTAGGTGATATTCAGTTTACTTCCTTATCTGAGTAGTCTGTTGACTAATAGGGAAACACAGTTTATCCAGTTATCAAGCTGCACATACTCGAATGTGATGTTCTTCTTTGATCTCATATGATCCTCTTTGTCCATCTTACTCTAATCTTTATTGTTCTTTAATATCGGCCCTTAAGTCTCAGTAATGCTGTTTAATGGTCCGCTCCTCTTCCTCTCTCTCCTCATCCGGGCCTCTAATGGTGTTCGCTAGGTTTACTGTAGCAGGATGTAATTAAAGGGCTTATCACTTCCTCCGGCTCTGTTTAACGACCGTTTCAGAAGTGTGGAAGGGTGCCGTGACCCTGCTCTCCGTCGAGCCTTAGGGGCCCAACTATCAGAGGAATGGTAATCCAGTTTCCCTCTCCGCTGAGATTTGGCTATTCATTTAAGTGTGTGTGTGTGTGTGTACAGAAGTTGTGAAGCTGCCCGAAGGCAGGAATTAGTTTTGTCTGAGTTAAGGAACGGCTATTAGTTTGGCTAATTTGCGTGCGACCCTGTGGAAATGTCTAGTTTGACCTCCGAGATTGTGCTTGCAATTGCACTTCAGTGTCCGTTTTTATACGTGCTCCCTATCAATCTTTCTCTGCCCTCATTCTCACCTTTTACTTGATCTCTTTGTTTTTCATCTTGCTTTCACTGATCTCACACACAAACACACACTTCTTCTCTCTCTCTGTCTCTTTGGATGGAGCGCTTGCTTGCATAAGAAATGATATAACATCAAATAATGACAGACTACGACAGACATAATGGGGGTGAAAGCCTGTTGATTCATTTGTTGTTGACGTGGTTTGTTGTGGAAAATCAGTTTCTTCGTACTGTTGTCTATTTTTACTGATCTGCTTCTCTATGTTGTCCATCCATCCATCCATCTGTCTTTCTATCTCTTTGTTGATTGGTCGACTTTTTTCCTAATGCTAATTGTTTTTCCCACCAATTTTTTTTATTTATTATTCCTGTACTGCTGTTTTCCATGATTAAGCTCCGTTAATGACGGTATTGATTGACGGGTTGTAATGTGATGTCACTGGTTTGTGTTTTCAGGCTCTGAGGGCGGAGCTTTTGGAGCGTGAGCATTTAGTACTCAGCTCATTGGATCAGGCACACATGTTTCTGGCCGAACAGCCAATCGAAGGACCCGAAGAGCCACGCAAGAACTGCAACCCAAAACTGGTGAGAGCCCATTATTTATTGTGTCCTACCATCCTCCCAGATGTGTAATGATATAGAGAAAAGAAATAGAAAAGGGATAAAATGCACAAGTCTTGATTTATACCATGAATAACGTGTTTTGATCCATGTGCTCAATGAGGCAAAGAGAGAGTAACTTTTAAATAATTGATTGCTCTTAAAAAATACCTCTGCAAAAGAAGGACTTGAGAAACTTAGACAAGTATGAGAACATCACACACACACACACAGACCAGCGGAGTTTATTTTGACACTCTCTAAGGGATGCTCTTTGATGTAAGTGACTCTGATAAGTCGGACACCTCCTGTCAACACGCTCTTAACTGCAGTATCTGATGTCTGGGAAGTTCCCCAGCTCTCTGGACACTTCCTCTGGGACCCGCTTGAAAAGCTAATTTAGGACAAACATCAGACATAAGTTATCAGAAAGAAGAAGAGCTGTAGAGTGAGTGTGTGAGAGCACGTACGCATGCGCACGGATTCCAGCAAGCGTTTAGGAGGAGTGTGCGAATGCCCACTGAAACCGGGTTAATTGGTAGATCAGAGACTGCAGGCTCTTTCCACTTTCCACTTTCCTGAAGCTCAATGTTTCTTGTCTTTCAGAAAACGCCAAAGTCATCTAGAGCAGAAAGTTTTTGCTAAGGCAAGCAGAACTATTACTGCTGCACATTCTGAGAGTTAGGGATTTGAACAAACAATTAGGGCTGTCGTGGGCTAATGGTTAGCGAGTCTGACTGGTAACCCAAAGGTTGCTGGTTTGATTCCAGTACCGACAGTAAATGACTGAGGTTCCCTTGAGCAAGGCTCCCAATCACTCCCTGGGCGCCACAGCATAATGGCTGCCCACTGCTCCGGGTGTGTGTGTGTCTGTTCACTACTCACAATGTGTGTGCACTAACTTGGATGGGTTAAATGCAGAGGACAAATTCCGAGTTTGCGTTTCCACACATGGCCTTCACATGTCACTTCCACTTAAGTCTGCATTTTAACTTTGCTGCATAACTCGTCCTGAACTGTTTGTGCTACAGACGGGAAGGACATCTCAGATCATGTGGCTGCTAGAAGTGCGCTGCAACCTTCTTTAGTCATTTAGGCCGTGCGCCAACGTCAAAGAGTTATTGAAAGTTATTCATTTTCCATTCGAGTTTAGAGTTCCATCGATTTCAATGGGAAGATATATAAAGACCAGAAAAATACAAAGTTCTGTCATGAAACTAGATGGTGCAGGCTGACATGTTCTTGAGTTTGACTGGAAGTATTATCAAACTAGGGAAAATATTTCATAAACAAACTAGGGTTGGGAGCAAAAATAAATTATGCCATTAAAAAAAAAAATCTTCCTGAGCGTACATTAATGTTTCCCCCTCTTCCTTCTCGATTAATCAAGATTAGTTATAGCAAACTTTTAATGTATTTAGTTATTATAGTTAATATTATTAATATGGATATTTTTATATTCACATTATTTTATATAAATATTTATTTATATGCATTTTTAATGCATTTGTTTCACAGCCCAAAAAAAAAAAATATGCATTTGTAGAACTTTGTGAATGACAGTTTTGACATTTATGAAAATCTTTTTCAACGTAATTTTGAGGGTGCAGATTCAGCGTGCTGCTTATTTAATATTTCTACCACACATTTGCACATTTACACATTCACATTTACTCCTATTGATGTCAGCTGGGTTGAGAGGGGCAGTGTTTTCTGATCTCTCTCCGCATGCCTCCCTCCGAACACCTCGAGCAATCTCCCATTCAGAGTCCTTGAGCGATCTCTGCACTTCCATCTTCCTTTATCCCTGCGATCAAAGCGCAGCACTCAGCTATCTGTACAGACGACCCCTCATGAGCTCCGCCCGTCCTGTGCAAACACACAGCCCGAGCGGCTTTCAGAGATACAATCATACACAACTAATGTTCACGCAAAGGCATGTTTTCCAAATCGAACTGTATGTTTTCAAATGTAAAGCAATCTGTTCGTCACCAAATGAGCATAAACAAGCGCTGTGAATCCGTCACTTTCATTTCCGTTCAACCCCTGGATCTTAATTGAATTTCAAACCTTTCCAGAAACGCTTGAACGCATTTGAATTGTAAATTGGTTCTCGCTTGGCTTAATCAGAAATATAAAGATGAAAGATAGAGGTGAGCATTTGGGGAATGGAGAAATCAGCCCTGCCGTTGTGCTAAAGTGTCTTCTCACGTCCTGAAAAAAAAGCCTGGAAGCTGAAAGAAAGAGCAGATGTTAATGCTGTAGACCTGCCTGTAGACATGCCCTCGGCTCTTTCTAAAATTGCCCAAACATCTGCCTCCTGTCGCCTGTAAACCTCCCTCTCTTTAGCTCATTAGCTGAGTGGACTCATTAATAAACACTTTCTTAAGTGACCCCTCACTAAATGTGAGGTGCTCAAAACAGACCGTTTATATTACTCTATTCGAAAACCTAGTAAGCTTCCCATTGACAACATTTTAGCTGTTGTATCCCGAACACAGAGACGGTTCCAGACAGTATGTGGTGAAATTATACTGCCTTCGAAGGCCTTGTCCACACTAATATACGTTTTTGTTTGAAAACGCATCTTTTTCTCTCCGTTTTGGCCTTCCTCCATGTTGAGAGGGCATTTTTGACAACCAAGACGGAGCTTTTTTTAAAACGCTCTCCCAAGTGGATGAATTTGAAAACGTTGCTTTCGCTTTGAGGTGTGGACTGTGAAAACTGAGGCTTTGTGACGCATATTGTTCTCATAGATATCTGTGTTTATACCGGTTGTTGTGCCTGCTATATACAGTACTTTCATAAAAGTGCTAAAGATAAATGTTCCTAGTATGTACAGTCTCCATATTGCATTCCTGCACAGATGACTGAAAACGTACTCGCAATTGCTGTCCTGCGGTAAAACATGATGACGATTGTGTTTTAGACCAGCAATATTTAAATCAATACCAATCATTATTTTCCATGTAACACACTTGTTCACATAGTGTTTTATTTCCAAGATCTAAGGTAACTTATTGTCACTTTAGTATGGCTGTTTAACGCACAATGATACTGGAAAATGAAACCCTTTAAACATTATATTAAGCTCATAATCAGTACCTAAGGTTATCATTTTCATTGGACACAGGACATATTTAGACCCGTAGACGGTTTGCTTTGTTCCAAAACAGGGACTTAAATTCTTACAATGTTGTATTTTCTCCTTGTTCGATTCGCTTTCACAAGGCAATATTTCAATGCGTGCCTAAATGTGCTTATGCAAGTCGTGTGAGTAAAACTGTCCTCTCATTGGTGGATCTGATTATATTCTGGGATTCTTCTCATCAAGATGCGGACTAGCTTTTGTTACACACACACACACACACACATTATATGTATATATATTATATATAAGCCTTCATTCCCGCTCTATACATGTAATTTATCAGTTAGAGCAGGAACTAATGCTTCGTCGGGAGAGCATTCTTGCAATGCTCCTGTTTCTGAGAAGAGCAATTGCACAACTTTCAAGATGAAGAGGAGCGCTTTGGTTTTCAATAAGTAATGTGATAAACGATTACCAATGTGCTCCCCCACAGAATCAGACACTTCTGCTTTTTATGTAATGCATCTTCCATTATGAATTGTGATACAGCTTTAGTTTAGGGGTCAGGTGGATCAGATTGCTTTCTCACCACGACCAAACCACTCAGAGTTAGTTTTCAATCGGTTCAAGACTAACTGGTGATCTCGGGCCGATTATTTTGCAGATCTGAGTGTCCATGATTTTATGTGCCTAAACAAACCGAACTATGGTAGAAAACACACCAAGTTCTAAAAAACAACAACAACAAAAAAAAGTTTTTTAAAATGTAAAAAAAAAAAGTTTTAATAATCGCTCTAATTCAATGAGAATAGTGAAGTCTCGCTACAGAACATAAACCAGAACCTTGTCGTCCATTGATGTGGATGTTAAAGTGCCCCTATTAAGCCATTTTAAAGGTTTCTAATTTTGTTTTGGAGTCTCCTACAACAGGTTTACATTCATCAAAGTAAAAAAACATTTGATTTTCTCATAAAATACATTGGACATCAATGATTCATTTTTCAATGATTCTCAAACGACTCATCCGAAGATTCAGTAGCTCCTTTCCACAAACCTGCTCTGCTCTGATTGGCCAGACTGCCCAGTCTGTTGTGATTGGTCTACTCTGCTCTGATTGGTCAGATGGCCCAGTCTCTACTCTGCTCTGATTGGCCAGACTGCCCATTCTGTTGTGATTGGTCTACTCTGCTCTGATTGGCCAGACTGCCCATTCTGTTGTGATTGGTCTACTCTGCTCTGATTGGCCAGACTGCCCATTCTGTTGTGATTGGTCTACTCTGCTCTGATTGGTCAGATGGCCCAGTCTGTTGTGATTGGTCTACAGCGTAAAGCACGACAGAAGCTAAACAACTATTACCATAACTGAACTTCAGCTCTGTAGGCTTCCTCAGTTCTCAGCGATTGTACACACTGTAAAGACATTAGGACTGACGTCGATTTTACCATATCAATCCTAGAGCGAGTCCGATAGTGAAACATTGGAAGAACTAGTTATTCAACCCGAAACTCCATCCCAAGGACGACTTGAGCAGGACTCAGTGTTTCTCAGTGATACACTACTCAGTTTGAAGTACATTATGAGATGTTGTAACTGTAATTCCTCACCATCAGCATCAGCATTAACAAGTGTACATCCATCAACAAGCCAATGTGTATATTTCTAATTTATTGTGGTGCACATGCGGGTATTTGCCCAGCACTAACATGAATGACTGATATAACATTAAAGTTGGCAAAACAAATCTTGCTCCATCCATTATCTTTACTCAAAGTTTTAAGAACAACAGATAATCTGCAATAATAGCACTGAATTTAGCACTAATTTGCAGCACTGAACAATGTCTTTTCGACATGCTCTTAATATCTGAAGGCGGGTCAAAATATGTCTTAATATAATGTTTGAGGGCGGGTCAAAATAGACGTTTTTCGTGGGCAGCCAATGGAAACCATTATGCAAATGTGTTGCCGCATTGTTCACAGTTCACAAAAGTGAGACTGGAATTCCTGATGACTCGTATAGGCCGTTCAGAGTCGATTCTTCTAATACACACTGCATGAAAGGTAATATTCGAAAAAACATAATGGGGCACTTTAATATAATTAATACTAGTTATTTATATAGTCATATTTATGTGAATTGGCCTTTAGGCTTCTCTGTGGTTTAGAAGAGTTTGAGACAGAGCATCTGTATATGCTTTAGCGTTTCAGTAACTAGCCCCGTAAAATCCAAATGTACCTTTTTAGAACCTTTCAGAGAACTTCTCCAAAATGAGGTCAACTGAAGTGAAGACATAACTTGAATGGAGTTTGTGTCTGTGGTTTTCCGTAGAGCTGACCCCGGAGGAGAAGGCCCAGCAGGTGGCCAAGGCCATCCGTAAGCAGACCGCAGAGGTGGGTGAGCGCTGGGACAGGCTGATGGGACACGCCGGCACCTGGCAAGAGCAGGTGGAGAGAGCACTAGATAAACTCCAGGACCTCCAGAGCTCCATGGACCAACTGGACCTGCGTCTAGCCCAGGCAGAGGAGCTCAAGGCAGGGTGGCAACCCGTGGGAGACCTTCTCATAGATTCCCTACAGGATCACATCGAAAGGACAACGGTGAGCTTATTACTCTGCTTCACGACTGAGGCCTATAACCAATGGCGATGAGTCCAGACCGAGCTCCTTAATTGTTAGGGATGATATCAGAAAAAGTTCAGCCAAGTCATCATGGCATATTAAAGGAATAATTGGTACATGGTAATTCTGTCATCAGTCTCATTTCATTCCAAACCTGTGTGTCTTTCTTTCTTCTTTGGAGCATAACAGATGATGCATATCTGGATGCTTCTCTACACTAACAATACCATGCACTGGGGCTTGTCGGGCTCCTTTTTGGAGCTTGACAGCCCCTAGTCTTTTTTAATTCCATTATGTGAAAAGAGCCATGAGAACATCCAGTTTAACATCTCCATCTTAACATATTCCACGGAAGAAACATAATTGTTCGGGTTTGTAAGAACACACTGGTAGGGTAAATGGTGACAGAACTTCCTTTTTTTTGTGAACTGTTCCTTTAACAATTATTCTAGTCAGTTATTTTCCTGCCTAAAGCTATTTTGTAGTTTTATCATAAAATGACGCTGTTACACCTCTCACACATGGTGTGAGTAATTTCCAAAGGCTCCGGCTGGTGATTTATTTAAATTTGTGTGTGTGTGAAACGCAGAGATAAAGATGGTGATGTGATTATTTCTCTCTCCGTGTGTATGTGTGTGTTTCAGGCGTTTCGTGAGGAGATTGCTCCTCTAAAGCAGGATGTTCGAGCTGTGAATGATCTGGCAGGTCAGCTGACCCCACTGGACGTCCAGCTGTCCTCCACCACCAACCGCCAGTTAGACAACCTTAACATGCGCTGGAAACTACTGCAGGTCCTCTGCCCACTCCTTACACTTCCCCTCTCCTTCCCAGTTCTTTTACTCGTCCTTTTAATTTCCCTTTCCTGCCTTGTCCTGTTCATTTCACGCAGGTCCTCTGCATACTCCTCTTTCTTTTCTTTTCTTTTCTTTTCCTTCCTTTTCCTTCCTTTTTCTTTTTCATTTCCTGTCCGTTTTCTTCCCGATTTCTTTTATTTTATTTTCCTTGCCTTTCCTTTTCTATCCTTTCCTTTCTTCATCTTTCCTCTTCCTGTACCATTGCATGCAAGTCCTCTTCATGCTCCTATAATTTTCCTGTTTCCTATTTCCTTTCCTTTTCATTTCCTTTTCTCTTACTTTCCTTTTCCTCTTCCTTCATGCAAGTACTCTGCATAGTCCTATCCTTCATTATTTCCTTTCATTCCCTTTCCTGTCCCGTCTAGTCCGGTCCGGTCCTGTCCTGTTCCTGTCATGCAGGTCCTCCTTTTCCTTTCCCTTTCCATTTCTTTTACCGGTCCTTTTAATTTCCCTTTCCTGTTTAGTATTCCTCTTCATGTTCCTTTCATGCAAGTCCTCTGAATGCTCCTATCCCTTTTTTAATTTCTTCTTTCCTTTAATTTCCTTTCCATTTACACCTTCTCTTCAATTTTCTTCCTTCCTCTTCTTGTTCTTAGCTGTGTAAATCCTCTGCGTGTTCCTATCCTTTTTCATAATTCCTATTTCATTCCTTTCTCATCCTTCTTCATTCCTCTTCCTGTTCTTTTTATCCAAGTCCTCTGCTTGCTCATATCCTTTTCCTACTTTCTCTTTCCTTTCCTTTTCCTTTCCTTTTCTTTCTTTCCCCTTCCTCCTCCTTCGTGCAAGTCATCTGCATTGATCTGTTCTTCTTTCCTTTCCTTTCCTTTCCTTTCCTTTCCTTTCCTTTCCTTTCCTTTCCTTTCCTTTCCTTTCCTTTCCTTTCCTTTCCTTTCCTTTCCTTTCGTCCTTTCCTTTCCTTTCCTTTCCTTTCCTTTCCTTTCCTTTCCTTTCCTTTCCTTTCCTTTCCTTTCCTTTCCTTTCCTTTCCTTTCCTTTCCTTGCAAGTCCTCTTCATGCTCCTATCATTTTCCTGTTTACTATTTCCTTTCCTCTTCATTTACTTTTTCTCTTACTTTCCTCTTTCTCATCCTTCATGCAAGTACTCTGCATAGTTTCTGCATTTTCTTTCCTTTCCCATGCTGTTCCTGTTATGCAGGATACTTCTTCTTTTTTTTCTTCTTTTTTCTCTCATTCATTGTATGTTTCCTTCTGTTTATTTTCCCTTTTTCTTTCTTTTTTCTTTTCCTTCTAATGAATCCTTCCTTCTCCAAAGGTGATTTGTGTAATTAGTCCAGTCTATGCGTATGAGAGTGTATGCTGTTCTCAGTAGAGTAATTGGAAAGTGTGTGTATGTGTGTGTTTGAGCTGTGATGAGACCATATCTGTTTTCCACAGGATCTCTTTCGAACACTCTCTGAGACTGCAGAAAGTCTGAGTGTGTGTGTGTGTGTGTTCATTACTGTCTTTCATATGCTGAGTTTTGTACCTGTTGTGAGTGTGTGGATGCATTTCTTCAGCTTGTTTGTGATATTCCATTTAGCGACCAACCTATCTTTCTCTCTCTCTGTCTCTGTCTCTCTCCAGGCGGCTGTAGAGGACAGGTTGAAGCTCTTACGGGAAGCACACAGGGATTTTGGACCTTCCTCTCAACACTTCTTATCCAGTGAGTCATAATCCATATTTAAACAGTAAAAACATATGAATAAATTCACATAATCATGTCAACGTTATGTTGCTATTCTTCAACCCTGCCTAAAAAGTTAGTGGTACTTGCATTAATACATAAATATAACTCTCCCTTTAAAAAGACCAGCATGAATTTCCAATGGTTAGTGCTGGTCTAGTTGTTGGACCGTTCACCAGTCGTTAGGGAAGTTGGTTAACCAACCAGCCTTGCTTGTTAAACCAGTTAAGAAGCCTAATGGGAAGACAAGCATGCCATCAACTAAAACATACTGTGACCCATTTCGTTGGTCTTTTCAGAAGATGTTGCTTATACTTACTGTTAGTAATTTTATCAAACCCTTAAACAAAGGTAATAAAACTGCATAACTAATTTCACACCTTTCGACATAAATTATACTTTAAATCATGCGGCTTGTTGAAGAATGGCCCGATGTTACTTGGACCGAATGTAAACCAGTGAAAAGTCCCATACGTTGCTAACTTGCATTCTTTTTTTATTCCTTCTCTTTTTTTATTACTGTTTTTTAGCAGTTTTTTTTCAGTTGTTACTCTACAATTTGTCACAAAATGTAAAATGTAATTGATTGTGTAGAGTGTTAATGTAATCAGTGTCGTTGTCGCTGACATTTGCCACTTCACTCTTATTGAGGGGACATAACTAATTAAAATTCATTTGATTCTAATTGACGCAAGTTTACACTCGCGTACAAACAATAACTGTCAGCCATGAAAAATTAAGCAGCCAGTGTCAGATACTCTGGGAAATCAGACATCTCAGCACACACACACACACACACACTAAGCTGTGGCGAAGCTTTTGTGTTAATAATTCAGAGGGTAATCGTCTACTATTTTCTGTTTCAGTGGACTGTCAAGAGCAGTCGTTAACACACACACACTAGATTTAGTTTAGCAGTTTTAATGTTTCCTTTATTGGCTTTATTGTGCCAGTTACATTTAAATGATACAAGATGATGTAACAATAACACTACGTAAAAATTATATTCCTCTCTCATCTCAAGGTCTCATAAAACCTTGTTTCCCTTTTTTTCCCTGAACGGTTGGCGGCAAATTCTTTTTTTTTTCTTTGAACCTTGTTTCAACACCTGCCATGTCCTTTTTCTGTCCTATCTTGTCCTTTCCCATCCCTTTCCCATTCCATGACTGCGTTACCTGCAGCTTGATGCTTCGATCCGTAGAGTTCAGTGTATTGGGTAATGCTGATGCGATTCAAACTTTTTGAGTTTGGTCTTTGAAGTTGTATCATCCCGTATCCCATGCCATTAGCTTCAAAAGCAGCGTTGCGTACTCTAAATTCTGCTGAGAGAGCAGATGTGTAATATATATCATCAAGTGTGTACCTCTGGAACGAGGGTTTAGTGTCGGGAGAAATTAAAAGAGTGCGCGTCCGCTGATACGAGAGAGATGTTCTTAATTAATGCTTCATTTCCCAACACCATCATGATCAGACCCCATCTAATCTTTTATTATGTGTCCGCAGCTTCAGTGCAGACGCCCTGGCAGAGAGCGGTGTCCCAGAATAAAGTGCCCTACTACATCAAGTAAGTGCTGTCTCTGACATCCTCGCACATCTGTTCCCATGCGGACTGATCTCTTTAAGGGTGCTTTCACTTTAGAGCTGTTGAAGCAGAACCGACTCTATTTGACAGCAAAGTTTCTTTCACGTTTGGTGTTAAATCCGCTTTCTGAACTTAGAAACACACCAGCGAACTGATGTACGGCTCATGTGCTTCTCTGTCGGCATTAACAAAGTTCAACATAACTTTCAGAAGTAGATTATTGTGTATTTCACATGCGCTGCCATTCAAAAGTGTGGGGTCGGAAGAAACAGTCATTTTGTGAAATATTATTAAAATTAAAGCAAATTGTTTTCTGTTGTAATATATTGTAAAGTGTAATTTATTCCTGTGATCAAAGCTGCATTCTCAGCATCATTACTCCAGTCTTCAGTGTCACATGATCCTTCACAAATCATTCTAATATGAGGATTAGATGCACAAGAAACATTCTGATTATTATCAAAGTTGGAAATCATTCAACTGTGCTGCTATTAGTGTTTTAATATTTTTTTATAAAATAAAAAATCTGAATTTATGAATAGAAAGTTCATCAAAATAACAATTTATTTGAAATCGAAAACTTTTGAAACAATTTTGCACCTTTGATCAATTTAATGCATCCATGATGAATACAATTATTTATTTATTTTAAATCTTACATTATACATAAATATCCTATATCCTGGCATTATACATATATCTTACTGATCTAGGACCCCGGCGTCTCAGAGGAGGTCTGGTTCTTATATAACTCACATTTGTCATGTAAAAACAGTCAAATTCAAGCCACCATGGCAAGCTGGATTTGTTGAGTGAATGCATGCGTGATTTCGCAACGTCTCTGCAGACTACAGGCAGTTCACTCAGTTACAGATCTGTTGCCTGAATGCATTGTCCCTTCAAGTGCCCAAATAATAGTAACCGAGAGAAATAATAATACACTTTATGAAAATTCCTCTGTGGTATATGTAGTGTCCATTAAAATGCATGGTTATTAGTCAGCTATTGTGCCGAACCGATTGTTCCATGTCGTCCAGATCCCTGGAGTTTTGTAGTGTAGAAAAGAAGATGAAAGGGGGCCTGTGTGTGTGTGTGTGTCTGTGTGTCTGTGTGTGTGTGTCTGTGTGTGTGTGTGTGTGTGTGTGTGTGTGCAGGGAGGCAGGTGTGTTGTGAGGAATGGCCAGTAGCTGAACTTCTTTTGCACGGATGGCTCTGACAGCACCCATATGGCTGTGCATATATGAATACACCAGAGATCCTTTTTTCCCCTTCATCGTTTCATTTCCTGAGGGAATCTTCTTACATTTCCACAAAACCTTTGTGTGAGAGTCTCTGTGCTCTTACATCTAGAGCGCTGCTCTCCAGAACACACGTTTGCTTCTCTGTACCGTGTCCTCGCGCCTCATTGGTCTTCGGCTCTGAGGCTGGGTGAATTAGCAAAGCGTACTGGCCTTTCTAATTAAAAGTCGCTGACTCTGTATCCCGGTGGTTGTGAGGGAATGCCCTGACCCTTCTGAAGACAAAGCTCAGTGCGCAGGGCGATCTACACCGGCTGATGTGTCTGTGTAATAACTTTAAATTAAAAGAATTGCGACAAAATAAGTGGGTATTTAGTGTGGCAAGGTGTTTTCACCATTGGGTTATCTTTAATGAAACATCTTTAAGTGGTCAAAAAGTGAAAAAGAACCCAGTTCTCCCTGCATTCACACTGTTCCTGGTCTTACATGTGGGTTACGATCTCTTTCTGTTTGTTTTTGGTTGTGTCCATGTTTCACTCTCCTGTCTCTGCACAGTATTGTTTGTTTATTTATTTTAACCTGCCCTCCAGAACATTACTTTGCTTATTGCATGGCACCTTACTGGACTAATAAATACAAAGGAAATATAAAATGTATGTATTTTTATTATTATTAAAATTGTTACTATGTTAGAAGAGAGATGTGTGAAAGGGTTTTATTGTTATTTGAATAGTATTTTAAAATAGCTGTTTGTGTGTGTGTGTGTGTGTGTGTGTGTGTGTGTGTGTTGGTTAGTATGAGCTGAGATTTTAGTGCATGTCAAGTGGAGATGATGATGTCTCAAATGTCAGACCTGTGTAAAGAGTGACAGAGAGAGGTCATAAGAAAGGAAAAGTATTTTATCTACGAAGTATTTTTGTTGAAAAGCTTATTTCTGTAACTCTTAAGACTGTTTTGTGATTATAATGAGTTGTGAAGAGTTCATGTTTATTCATCTCAGTGTGTGGACTTCAGAGAAGTGTGTGTGTGTGTGTGTGTGAGCAGCAGGTAATCCTGTAAGCAGCTCACCGCTGTGAATAACACATCTCACATCCTTCACTGTAAGCGTGAGTCTGCTGCTGTTTTCTGCAGAGTGTAACTAAACAGTCGTTTCTTAGCACTTGTTTTCAGTGCTTTGCACATTTACAGTACACTACTGTTTAAAAGTTTGACATCAATAATACTTCTAACACATTAAAGTGATCAAAAGTGACAGTAAAGACATTTGTATTGGTACAAAAGATTTCTATTTCAAAAAATGCCTTTGAAAGAATTTTCTATTCATTCTGAAAATATTGTAAACATGTATTACAGTTTCCACAAAAATATGAAGCAGCACAACTTTTTTTCAACTTTGATAATAATCATAAATGTTTCTTGATCATCAAATCATCATATCAGAATGATTTCTGAAGGATCAGTGACACTGAAGACTGGAGTAATGATGCTGGAAATTCAGCTTTGATCACAGGAATAAATGACTTTTTAAAACATCACAACAGCTATTTTAAATTGTCATAATATTTCATAATATTACTGTTTTTACTGTATTTTTGATCATATCGAGCAGCTCCTCCCCTTTTTAAAATAGCCAATGGCGTTTCATTTAATCACAGCTCGGCCAGAGCTGTTGAGCTTGATAAAGCCGCATTTGACAGCTTATGACAGCCAGTTTAATAGTCTCCCCTTTTAGATTTAATATGAAACTGTTACTAAAGCAAAACAGTGAACATAATCATGCTGAGGATGTGTAGTTTGAAGAGTGTACTTTGTGTAGATATCGTTTTGAGATGTATGTTGGTGCACGGCTCTTCCACTCTCTTCCACTCGGTGTTATCTCTTCCACTCGTCATCGCTGTTTCTAATGCCGAGTCTGTCTAACAGTTTCTCCTCCTAATCTCCTCCATATTGCTTTAAAATGTGGCATTCTGTGCAGAATTCAAATGGGTCTGATACGTTTTTTGGTCTGCACCGACTGGATCATATAATCCGCTGTAAATTCGCCCCAATGGAAAGCATATTTAAATTGTCTGAATTGTTCTCTATCCCCTATATAGTGCACTATGTGCCATTCATCATGTAGAAAACAGTAAATGTGTGAACAAGTGACCCATTTCGGCTTCATCGTCTATTTATAATATAGGGGGCGGGGCTTTAGATCCTAGAGAGCATTTGATTGGACAGAAAATCTGATGAGAAGCTGAAGTGCAGAGTGATGTCATCGAAATCATTGATCCATATTGACGAAAGTGAGAGACTGTTCGTTTTGAATGCTTATATCTTCTAAATCCGATTTTTGTCATTGTTTTGGAGCACATTAGCTTATAGATAACCTTAAGGCTAACAATATACTAAAAGCCAAAAAAAAAACTACATTTTGTTTTCATGGGGACTTTACCAGAGTTGCTGTCTGAGTGTCTGAAATCCGTCACTTGTGGGGTCGATGACTGCTGTTATGCCACCGTAACAAGCAGCTGTTTAGGCAGCGAGGCAGCTCACTGTAGTTTCGAGTAGATGACACTTCTTCGCTGTTCTCCTATTTCACCCGTGTTCAGTAACCAGCCGGATTACCCTCCAGACAGCCCTGTGCACTCCGGTCCTCACTGATCCTCACGGCTGAAAATCAATTTAGTGACAGAACCATCATCCGCCGTCACCTGGCTCCATGCATGCGTCAGTAAAGCTGAACCATGAACGCCCATCAGGGTCTATTTAAAGCTGCGCTTGTCCCTGGCGCTCTGTCTGTTGGGTCTGGCTGAGATGGACAGTCTGAGACAGTTTGAGCCGTTCGCCCGACGCCAGCGGAGCGGAGAGGACCTCTCATCAACCTGTGAATGAGATGAGGAGATTCACTTAACACCTGCTGACAGCCTTTGTCCCAGCATCTGGCTCTCAGTGAGACACAGGCTTGTTTGCTCGGGAGTGTGTGTGAGAAGCAATTCTGGTGTTGGACTCAAGACTATTACAACTCCAACCATTATTTAGCAGGATATATGCAATGGCCGATTGTTAAAGAAATAGCCAAAATGCACAACAATATAAATTCTCATGCCATACCAGCGGTGTGTGACTTTCTTCTGCAAAGCACAAACAAGTGATTTTAGAAATATATTTCAGCTCTGTCGGTCCATATAATGTAAGTGGATGGTGACCAACTCTGAAGCTTCAAAAAGCTTTTTTGTACTAACAGTGGTTGTCAGATAAGTAATAACCGGAATAAAGTAATCAAATGTAAAATAGCATGCATAGTCTTCACTGTATACATTAAACATAGATCAATCCTTAATAAAGCTACAAAATATATAAATTCAAGAGCACTGAGTGTTTTTCTCTTTGTCTTTTGTTGTTCGATTAACATTATTGACACAGACTGAAACAGTACTATTGGGCTTCTGTCACTTTAAGACTGAATGCACAGATCCAATATACTGTTGTACATGCGTTTTCCTTCTCAACTCTTTAATAACCGACTGTGTTTGCGAGAATACTCACCAAAATGACTTTTTGAGGCTATTTGATGCTATTTACAATGTGCACATAGCGATAGATGTTATTTAAACTAAGTGAAAATAGCGGTAGATTCTACTTACACTAAAAATAGCAGTATTTTCTTTGCAATAAGTGTAAAGAGTAGTAATTTTGTTTATACTTTGTTGTTGATACTAGTTGCACCTTAGTGTTGTTGTACTTTAAACGGCATGAAATAATAACATAGAGTTTAAATTAATATATTTATTTAAATTATTAAATGGATACCACCTTATTGGGACAATAAAGCCCTCCCGACATCCATCCCTAACCTTACCCGATAAACACTTTATTAAACACACATTAGACACTATTTCCACTTTTTCCGAATATTTTCTTCGCATTTGAATAAATGCCTTTCCGGTGATATGTGATGGAAAAAAAGGAGGTTAGAGGGTGTTGATTTGCGTCAATACTCTCTGTCATGCGCCTTAACCCTACACTATCGCTGCTGTTAACAATCCAGTGTCTTCCGTAGTTAAAAAAAGAAAAAAGAAGCAAATTTACTGTGCAGGCAGCCACGTTTTGTTGAAAGCTCATTTAGCCAGTGGTGAATTATCCCTTTAAGTTGGAAAAGCAGTGAAGAGTAGAAATAGGAACATTATTATTATTTAGACCCAGTGAAAATGACCAATTACAGAGCACTTCTGATTGGCTAAAATCCTGTCGATATCCATGCTAATTGTCATTCCACCCGTTTATTCTATTGGTGCGCATGTGCCAGACGCTGACCAGAGTGCCAGAGTGAGCATGTAATGGCAGCTGTGTTAGTGAGGTCAGCCGAGTGGACACTTCTCCAGGGCCCTGGATGGATCTGTCAGGTCACATCTGACTTGAACCAAGTGAAATAGATAGCACACACACACACACACACACACAGTCAGAGCGTATTTAAGACACGTCTCCCTACTTCTGTGTGCTCTTCCTCCATTTCTGCTCTAGATTTTGATCTCATCGTTGGTTCTTTCTCATTCAGCTCAGTCGTTCACCCCCTCAAGCCTTTTTGTGTCCAAGATAGCGTCTCTCTCTCACAAGCACACACACACACACACACACACACAATAACAACAAAGTCTAATTCTCCCTCTCTGTCCTCTTCTGCAGTCATCACAGTCAGACGACATGTTGGGACCATCCTAAGATGACCAGCTGTATCATTCTCTTTGTAAGTGATACACACACAAACACACACACACACACACACACACACAGAGTCGAATACGTCTTTTGTGCCCTAGAGATGCGCTGAGAGAAACTCAAGTCTCACCAAAATACACAGATGAATAAATACTGGACAGCAAGTGTCCGCAGAGACCCACTGTCAGTGCAGGTGTGTGTTCGTGTTTGCCGTCTCTGTGAGGCAGGAAACCTCTAGAGTCCACACACACACACACACACACACACACACACACACACACACAAACATGGTTCCGAACCAGATGTGAGTCAGTCAGATGTGAGAGAGTTAGTTTTGTGTTTGGTTCAGGTGTGTGTAGATATATCAAAAATAATTAATACTGTTAAGATATTAATTTCATTAATATCTCGAATAAGATTTTATGTTCTATATTTTAATCCTAGATTAAGTTATAGACATTTTTTGTGTTTTTTCCTTTCTTTTTTTTTATATTATGTGTGTGTATATATATATATATATATATATATATATATATATATATCTGCTGTACGGCCAAGGCGGATGTACGGTACAGCAGCTTCGGCTTTAACTTATTTTATTTCAGGTAAGTGCCAATGTTTTTATTTTTATTTTTTTATTTTTCAGTTTTACATTTCATCTAATGTTTATATTTTATTTTACTTTATTTAACTAAATATTTGTAATCGTTTTAGTTAACTGTCAAAAAGTATGACAAGTTATTATTATTTTATGCATTTACTATTATGTTATTTTAACTCATTTTGCATGCGGGATCTAAAAGAAGACAGGGTTTCAAAACAGAATGAATATTTAATAGATCAGTCAAATGTTGTGTCAGGCTAGGTCGTCAAATCTCATCGTTAATTTATGCTGCTAATGCTAATGAGTGTGTTTACGTTTACAGCGACGCACTGATAGTTATGGAAACACTAGAAAACCATGTTAGAATGGATTTTAAAATCAAATTGTTTTCAGGTTGATGTCAAATGTGATGTGTGTGAAGGTGACAGTAAGACAAACATCTCGCTGTATTGATCATATTTTGTGTTAACCGTTTTTGACCTTTTCTTAATAAGAACAGATCAACCTGTTACATGACCTTTACATTATTATTATTATTTTATTTTTTTACTTATTAACCTTAACCGTTGTCAGATCATACTTGTAAACACACTCATTAACACAGACCTTTTTTTAAAGATCAAGTCAAACATTGTATCAATCTGCATGTTGTGTCCTTGTTGTGAAATATTTAATGAAATATGCTGTATATAACTAATGTGGTCAAATGAATTGTGTGGATGCGTGTATGTGTCGGATGTCACAGTGTTGTTCACTTTACAGTCTTTGTGTTGTTCACTTTTCTTGTGCTTTCTCTTCTGTTTCCATATAGCTGACCTCAACAATGTGCGGTTCTCCGCGTACAGGACGGCTATGAAGATCCGCCGGCTACAGAAAGCCCTCTGCTGTAAGTGTGTGTGTGTGTGTGTGTGTGATTAGAGCTGCATCGTTGCATCGTCTCACTCCATCAGCTCAATTAACTCAGAGAGGCCCAATTAACAGCACAAAGAGAATCCGTTAGAAGTGTGTGTGTGTGTGTGTGTGTGTGTGTGTGTGTGTGTGTGTGTGTGTGTGTACGTGTCTTCCGCCGCCTCCATGCCTCACGTCCTCATCATTTGCATCATGTGTTTGTTTTTTGAGTTGTTAATAGGTCTAATTAAAAAGTGTAAACAGGGAATATGTCATCCATCGCTCCATCAAAGATGGCGTTCAGTCGCTGATGCGTGTTCTAACTGAGCGTGACGCCATGAAGACACAAGCAATAAAACCTGCATGTTATCGGGTGTTTGCTTTAACGTGACATTCTGCCCAGAAGCTGAGGCTCTGCCCACAATACCAGTCCACATAACTCTATCTTAAACGTCACATGTGTTCTGATCACCTGATATTTTGTTTCTTTCTGTGTATATATATACAGTCAAACCAAAATGTATTCAGACACCTTCAACATTTCTCACATTATCACAGTTTATCGCTTAGAAAATGGTAATAAAATATGAGAAGAACTCCGAGTGATCAGATCAGTTGATATTTGACTGGTTTTGTCCGTCCCTCTGTTAGACTGTCTCACAGACGAGTTATGTAGAATATCTGTTAAATTTAACTACACAGTTAGATAATACCAGTTTAGCTCAACCAGTTACCAAGCAATGCTTCATTTGTTCAGTCTGTGGTGTTAAAAGGTCACATTAGCAATTAAAGAATAAACACTTCAGCAGAACATGGTCAGGTCAAAGTGTCTGAATATTTTTTGGCCCCTATTTTTTTTATATAAATTTGACTGGTAGTCACTGTATGAAGAATATTTGGGTGTAATATGTCACAGTTTCCTTTATTTTGCTCGCTTACACAAATTAACTATAGTGTCCTGCAACCACTAGTACAAAAATATCAAAATGTATATCTGGTGTCTGAATAATTTTTGGTTTTGAATGTAATTACAAAATATGCAATGATTAAGCTCATACTGGCTAATATATGATGATGCTTACACATTTTGTCCATCGAGATAATTTATGAAAAGTTATATTGCATTGTTAATTAAAACACATTCAGATCTATATTAGTTTTGGATAATAATATTCCAGTATTGACTGCAATGATAATAATGATCATTTTTGTGTAACAGTGACAACCCTTATTCACGACGTTATCTTGTCGTATGTTTTGAGATGTAATACTTTAGTGTCAGGAGCTCTAGTGTTAGAGTTGGTAAGTTAGTAAATCATGCTCCCAACTGTTTATTGAAGTACTCAAATGACTTTTCTTTTAAATATTTAATTTAAGAAGATTTTTGCTTTTACGAGTATGTATTTCTACTTAGTCACTTGGTGGAAAAGATGCCCTTTAATGTGTTTTTAATGACTTAAATTACTATTTAATTACTTATATTTAAAATATGTCCTCTGTTTCTGAGCCTCTGGATCTTGTCTCGATGTTCTGTGAGGACAGAGATTACTCTTCTTATGCCCCAGAAATAGCACAACTCTCTTCAAGTGAAGCTAGAAAGTCATATTTAAATTTAGAAAAGCTTTTGTTTGATTTCTTGATTTCTTGGAAATTCATTTAAACATCAGCCGTCACATTTTAACTCCCAATAATGTCTTAAGATGATATTTAAATGCTTAGTTTTATGATCAAAGTTCTGTAGGTTTCAAATATATAATGCAATGCAATACAAATATGACTGAGAGATGATTCCTCAAAAGCCTGATGATCATATTTGATGCTCGTGATTTTTCTAATAAATGATGTATGGATAATTAAGTAAACCTAAGTTGCTTCAGTCCAGTAAATATTCATCTTCAAACATAACTAACAAAATCAGCGTATTCTGAAGGATCTCTGTGTCTCTGTGTCTGTCAGTGGATCTGCTGGATCTGAGTGTGGCTCAGTCCATGTTCCAGCAACACAAGCTGACGCTGAACTCACAGCAGCTGACGGTGCCCGAGGTCATCAACTGTCTGACGTCTGTGTATGATGGACTGGAGCAGGAACACAAAGACCTGGTCAACGTCCCACTGTGTGTGGACATGTGTCTCAACTGGCTGCTCAATGTCTACGACACGTACGTATGGCACCACGACACTAGATCTACACTGAGCAGTGTGTGTTCATGTTGCAGCCGCTTTGCTTTAGAAATATGCCAAGACTTATACGTCTACATATCATCAGACTTGCATCAAAGTAAGTTTGAGATGTCTCTGGTCTACTCATTGACATTGCCTTATGATTCTAATCATGTGCGTATGCAGTTTGTATGAATAACAACATTAAAGAATAAAATATCTTTTGTTCCAGTGCATTTCTGTTGTAAATGGGTAGGAAACCGATACATGTGTGTGTTTTGCTGAGGGCTGGCCTGGAGCTCAGAGCTGATTGATGTGTGTGTGTGTGTGTTATTGCAGAAACACTCAAGCTCAGACCTGCAGTGCTTCCACAGACTGCGTTGTACTAAATGAACACTACAAAAATGTATTCTCGAATCAATAATGAGCAGATGTATATTGTTGTCAGTGCTTATCGCTGCCTGTTTTCTCTTATCCAAAATGTTCTTGTGTTCCTCAGGGGTCGCAGTGGGAAAATCCGAGTTCTGTCCATGAAGATTGGTCTCCTCTCTCTTTGTAAGGGTCACCTGGAGGAGAAATACAAATGTAAGATCTGTCTATCTATCTATCTATCTATCTATCTATCTATCTATCTATCTATCTATCTATC
>FLSR01000342.1:16189-64659 GCA_900092035.1 Leuciscus waleckii | reverse complement strand
TGTCTGTCTGTCTCTCTGTCTGTCTGTCTGTCCATCTATCCACTCTATCTATCTATCTATCTATCTATCTATCTATCTATCTATCTATCTATCCGTCTATCAGTGTGTCTGTTCTGTCTCTCTGTCTGCTGTCTATCTATCCGTCTATCAGTCTGTCTGTCTGTCTGTCTGTCTATCTGTCTATCTATCCACTCTATCTGTCTGTCTGTCTGTCTGTCTCTCTGTCTCTCTGTCTGTCTGTCCGTCCGTCCGTCCGTCCGTCCGTCCGTCCGTCCGTCCGTCCGTCCATCCATTGTATTATTTTCAAAAAGCTTGATCGTATGCTGGAATCACAGTGCTGCTGTAATCAACAATATAACTCTATATGAGTTCAGTGATTCAGGTCAAATAATGATCATGTCAAAACACAACCATCACCATCAGATCACCTTTTCTCTTTGTTCATCTGGCTGTTATAAACAAAATATAAGGGCCATGAGCCCAACTAAAGCAAACACTGATCACCATAATGGCGACTTAAATTGTGATTTATTTATTTATTTTTCTTTCCTTTGGTGATTCTGCTTGTTAACATCGGTATCTTCAATAATGGTCACTCAATTAATCACTTAATTATCTCATTAACTTTAACACTCTTCAGTGTTCATTTAACACTCGTATTTTAACTCATATTAATTTTTGCTCTTTGAGGTTTTGATGTATTTTCTGATAATTTGAATGAATAGTGAATATGCTGGTGTTTGTTCCCTGCGCTGTTGTTAGATCACGATAAAATCCCAGCCGCATCCCTTTTAATGAAGGTGTTTGTGAAGCGGCACAAACCCCATGATGCCCTTCCCCTGTTTCTGTCCTGTTTTCACCTGAAAGCACAGACTGCACTCCCATGATGCATCTCTCCGCGTAATTGGGCTTTTTGCTCTTTTAAGTTCCTCCTCATCTCCGGAGTCTGTACCCCTCTGAGTGATCAAAACTGAAAACTAAACTCTCAGCGGGTGAATCCCTGTGTGTGTTCGTTATCCAGTGAGAGATCTCCACGTCTGAATCACTGTAGACTGACGGAAAATGATGCGTCACGCTTGTTGGGATGAGGAACATGTTTTTCCCATTTCCGGTCAGCAGTTTGAGGTTCCCTTGGCCCGGTCAGCACTCGTAAAGCAGTGCTGTGTGACAGACAATCACTGATGCTTTAGTGCCGGAGTAGTTCGCTGACCTTGAGTTAACACACCGCACAGTCCAACAGAGTCTGTGTGACTTTAGTTGTGTGTGTGTGGAGTGAGAATAGAGTTTATTGAACTGCTCTGACGCTCTCAGGACAGAGGTCTTGAGTTCAGTGCTGTGTGTGTGTGTGGTGTGTGTGTGTGTGTGTGTGTGTGTGTGTGTGTGTGTGTGTGTGAGAGAGAGAGAGATAGAGAGAGAGAGAGAGAGAGCGAACGAGCGAGAGAGAGAGAGAGAGAGAGAGAGGTGCGCGCGCGTGCTGATAGAGCAGTACTGGCGGTACCGGTAGATTCTCAGAAACTAAATAAGGTTTGGGCGCTTTGTTGAAGGGAAAAAAATCGCTAAAGGGGTCTGCAATGTCGCTAAGTTGGCAACACTGTGTATCTCCAGTTCTCCAACTAGGGGTTGGGCCACGGGTCAAACAGAAAATACGCGCTGCGTTAATCGCGCGTTAAAAAAATTTGTGCCGTTAATATGATTTTGCGTTAACGCGTTATTAACGCGTTAACTTTGACAGCCCTAGATTAAATACTTAATAGCAAAACATTATTATTAGTGCTGTCAATCAATAAAAAATGTAATAAAAAAACTACCGGTAATTAAAAGTGATTAATCACACCTAACATCAAAGTTTTTAATATATTTTGATATTGTAATACTTTCACACTGAATAGCCAAAATAATGTAGAAACAACATAAAGACAGTTACTCATTTAAGACTGTGCTTACGAGAATACTCAAGAAAAAATAATTTTGTGTGTTTTTTCCGTTCAAGTGCGAAAGAAAACTCCAAGCGGTGCTGTCTGAAGTGGCTTTCTGTGCGCACGTTTCGTGTGTTTGTTCACAGAGAGCCACTTCACATACAGCACACCAGTAGAGATTTTAGTTCTTTTTTTGCATCTTATCGCTCTTGAATGATTTAATAGCACTTAAATGAATGATGGATAACAGAAAAAAATGCGTTAACGCATACATTTTGACAGCCATAATTATTAGGCTATATTAGAATATGAATATATCATTGTCTGTCTGTCTGTCTGTCTGTCTACGTGTCTGTATGTCTGTCTGTCTACAGTGTCTGTATGTCTGTCTGTCTACAGTGTCTGTCTGTCTGTATGTCTACAGTATCTGTCTGTCTATCTGTGTATATTGGTCTAGTTTTCTGCCTGTCTCGTTCTGTCTTCCTACTGTCTAATTATCCGTCTGTCCATCAATCCGAGAATGATAGATATTTCCATCCATCTTCATGTCTGTCAAGATTCTGAGTTTATCGTCTCTTTTGCGCTCATGTCTCAACATCTTTTGCTCTCTTAACATTTTACGAACGTAAATTAAAAGAAATTATTGTATAAACGTATTTATATAGTCCACTTTACTAACTATAAGTAATTTTGCAACAACATGTCAACTAACTATTAGAGTATTAGTAGACTGTTATGTTCGGGTTAGTAGAATGAGTTGACATGTAGTTGTAAAGTTACCTATAGTCAGTAGAACATCTGTTGAGGAGCATCACAATAAAGAGTTAGCAGATATTAAGCACAGTCTACTAATACTCTAATGACTGAGAGTTGACACGGAGTTACAGTTACTTATAGTTAGTAGAATTGTCTAAAGTGGACTATTGAAATAAAGTGTTGTGCTGATCTGTGTGTGTGTGTGTCTCAGGTCTGTTTAATCAGGTGTCGTCTGCGGGCGATACGTGTGATCAGAGGCAGTTGGGTCTCCTGCTTCATGATGTCATCCAGATCCCGAGACAGCTGGGAGAGGTGGCGGCTTTCGGCGGGAGCAACATCGAGCCCAGCGTCCGCAGCTGCTTCCAGCACGTGCGTGAACACACACACACACACACACACACACACACACACAACACACTGCTGTGAATGATTGAAGTCGTCTGCTGGTGATATCCTCACACCACCTCACTCCAGATCGGTGTGTGTTAATGCTGTTGTCAGCTTGAGTCTTCATGTGTTTGTCCTTCAGTTATTCCACTAGTGTCGATCCTCCAGCGGTTACACTGGGAGACTGTAAATACACACTTAAAAAGAGAGAGAGACACAGAGAGAGAACACAGAGAGAGAGACACAGAGAGAGAGACACAGAGAGAGAGAGAGAGAGAGAGAGAGAGCGAGAAAGAGAGCGAGAAAGAGAGAGAAAGGGTCGCCCGGTTGAAGTGTTTACTGCTTGATTTTTATTTCTGAACATTTTTGCAGGACACTCTGTCCATCCATCTATCTCTGTACCTGTCTGTCTCTCCATTTCCCTGCCTATATTTCTCTCCATCTCTGTCGTTTCTTCTGTCTCTCTATCTTTCTCTCTATCTATCCATCCATCCACCATTTGTTCTATCTATTTATCTATCTATCTATCTATCTATCATTTGTTTATCTATCTATTTTTCTATCTATCTATCTATCTATCTATCTATCAACTGTATCTGTCTGTCTGTATCTATTTATCCATCTATCTGTCTGTATATCGTTCTTTCGCTCTGTCTATCTGTTGTTCTGTATATCATTCTATCTGTCTGTCTTTTCTGAATCTTTTTATCTACCTAACATTATACTGATCTATAGATGTCTTCTCATCTGTCATGTTGCCCGTATCTGTCTCAGTCTGTCTCTCAGTCTGTCTATCTGTCAGTCTGTCTGTATGGTTTGATTGCACTCAGTGTCAAGTCTGAAGTGTTTTGAAGAGAGAGAAATAGTCGTTTATAAATGAGTGAGGAGGAAGAGGAGGAAGAGGTCCAATCAGAACTGACAGACAGGGAGAGATGTCACTGCAGCTGAAAAACAACTCTGGAAATAAAGGCTAGGTGTGATTTTTAAAGGAGGAGGCCAGATTGCAGAGCAACATTTCAGATGAAAGCTGAGAGAGCAAATAAACGTTGATGAGAGACTGACGAGTGAAGGGATGACAGACAGGACAGTGTCACACCTGAAGCCTTCTGAAGTCCATCAGTGCTGATGGATGGAATCACCCGAACGATGGATTTCTGTTTCTCTTGTTGCTCATGGGGGTTTGATGGGAAGTTTAAGAGCACAAAACATGTCAGGAGGTCAGAGTTCAGAGCTGTAGGTTATGGCATATTCAACATAGTGTGTGTGTGTGTGTGTGTGTGTGTGTGTGTGTGTGTGTGTGTGTGTGTGTGTGTGTGTGTGTGTGTGTGTGAGCGTGCGTGTCTGTGTCAGTGCTAAGTGTCCCGCCGCTGACATCACTGCCAAGATTGTTGCTGTTGTACAACAGAATTCCTGCCAAAATCACTTAATCATTGTCTTATTTGATCATTTATTTGCCATTGTCTTGTTTGTTTTGTACGTCTGAAATATGAGAATTTGTTTGTCACAGAGTTCAAATAATTACAGGAATGCAAAAACAAACACATCATGTTTACAGTAGTGCATTTACGTGGAATACACAACTAAGATAAACATTAAACTACAGGCTGTTTTAAAAGTACAGCCACAAAACGTGAACAGTAAATATTTTAAAGTAATCGTTCAACCAAAAATGAACATTCTGTCATCGTTTACTCATCCTCATGTTGTTCCAAAACTGTGTGACTTTTTCTTCTGCAGAACACACACACACACACACAATATTGATATTGAGAATATATAAATAAAAGTAAATAATGACAGAATTGTCATTTTGTCAAGTTATCTATCCCTTACAATCATTAATAAACCAAGTCTGTGTGAAAATTTTACTTCATGACCATGTAAAGACAGTAAACCCTGGATATGTGCAATAATACCAGAAAGAGTCTCTACATATAATTCAAGTGCGCTGGAATTATATCTGTAATTATGTCTCAGTATTCATATAACATATTCCAACCACTAAAATCGATGATTTACAAGCTTTAAATCTCAAATAATATATCAGAAAATATAATACAGGCTCTTTAAAAATACACAAGCAGCACATTACTGATGTTAAACCCTTCAGAATGTCTTGCCTCATTGACTTCCATTGTAATTACATTAGTTGTCTGTCAAAATTGTTTCCTTTGGTAGTGTCGCAGATTCTGTCCGTTAAACTGAACTTGTATTGGCCGTGGTTTACAGAGAAGCTACTGATGGGCTGTGTGACAGATGAAACGTATGACATAATATTCTTCACATTTAGCTCATATTCCTTCTATTGCACTGGTCAAAAATCCCCCAGTACAGGGTGACATCACTGAATGCTCGTTCTTGACGGAAATATTCATGAGGCTGTTATATCTCTATAAAAGCAGCCGTGCGAATGACAGTCATTTATGGTGGTCTGGTAGGAAATGTTCTCCATTTCAGTCAGGCTGCGTTGTTTACGAGTTATTCACTCATGCTGTTTATGGGCTTTCTGAAATCCCTCCCTCATTGGCTGTTTGTGCTTGCGCTCTTTTCTCAGGTGCCCAATAAGGTTGAGCTGGAGCCGAGGCAGTTGTCGACTGGATGAGGCTGGAGCCGCAGTCTATGGTTTGGCTTCCGGTCCTGCACAGAGTGGCTGCGGCAGAGACGGCCAAACACCAGGCCAAGTGCAATATCTGTAAAGAGTTCCCCATCGTGGGCTTCAGGTACACACACACACACACATTTATGTAAGTAGATATCACCCTGACGAGGTTTATTATGACTTATTACACGGCTTGTGGAACACTTGATTCTGATTGGTCAATCGCATCATCCAGTGGTAAGTTATTCCCAGATAACAACCGCTGAAAACAGAAACACAAGCTCATCCGGGTCACTAAAGTTAGCAGTGCTTTACGCTTGATAGGAACAGTATCGTGGACTCGCTCACTCTTGTTTCACACAAACACAGATACTATTGATTTGTACACTGTTGGATTATAAGATACAAACAGGTACGATTTTAAAACAGTTTAAATGTGGCAAGTAGCCGTGTAATAAGCGGGATAATGTACATCCAGCCGGTTGTTATCTCAGAATAAACCCCCTTCAGGCTGATTAAGACCCCTCCGCTTCACATTGGGGTCCTGATCATCCTGTCAGGGTTTATTCTGAGTTAACAACCGGCTGGATGTACGTTATTTCTTACATAATGACTGTACATTAGGTAGAACTGTAAAACTTCACAAATGGTACCGGTTCTTGCATCAATGCGACAGATTTGAGAAGTAGGCGATTCTCCCTCAGTGTGAGAAGTGTGTGTCCAGTCCTTCTCCTGGAGGGTCACTGTCCTGCAGAGTTTCACTCCAACCCCAATTAAACACACCTGAACCAGCGAATCAGTGTCTTACTAGAGACTTCCAGACAGGTGTGTTGAGGCAAGCAGGAGAGTCTGGACAGCCCTGCTGTCAAAGCGTGATATCAAGCAGATCTGTGAGAGATTTAACACACACACACACACACACACATATGGGTACGCGCCGTGCTGTCTGGGAGCAAAAAGGTTAGATTCACTCCTGAGGCCCAAACATTCAACTAAATGTCAGCATCTGAAGCACTCTAAATAAGAGAGAGAGACTGATGAAAGGGACAGTCGTACAGTCAGTGCCGTTCAGTCTGTTCTCTGATCAGCTCTGACACTTTTCAAAGTTCAGCTGTAAGCTACTGTTGGTAGTCGACCAGAATGCCTATAACTGCCGCTCTAGCAGCCGTGGAAATAAACCAGTTGCTTTTCAAAGTCGTTCGCGAAATGATCGCCAGTGCCGCAAAGGGACATTGTGCAAAACAGCAGCAAATGCCGCATTTAAGTGTGGCTAATGTCAGTTAACAGTAAGGATGAAATACTACAACTATGGTCATTTCCAAATAAGCCTACAACAAACATGAAAAATAAAGAAAGAGCTATTCACATTTGCTGTACAATAATGAAACAACCGAATATTTGGTGCAGTTGAAACTGCATGTTATAGTAATAATTTTATTATTAAAGAAAGAAAGAAAATGTGGTTAATGTTGTTTTAACAAATGATACATATATATATAGACTATTATTTGAACAAACAGTGAACTATTATATATTTCTGTTTGTAGGCTATCTGTTTATTTTTTTAAAACACAAAAACTTTTGTTCATTATTTCAACAAGAATGAGACGGATTAAATATGTAAAAATAAACAAACAAAACAGAATAGAAGGGGTTTTAAACTGAATTAATTTTAGTGTTCTTTTACATTTTCATTGTTTGTTTTTTTATATATATTGAAAGCAATACTATTTAGTCTGTTATTTTTTGTAGAAGTCAACAAAATAATTTTTCTGATTTGTTCAATGTATGGGTCTGGTTTGAAAGTTTAATTTCGTTGCTATGACCGGGTATCACTGTCAGTCATCTCAATTTCGTGAATGATTCACAAAACAATAATTTAGCAGATTAAAGACGAGCTTCATCATCATCATTTTCTGGTGCGATCGGCTGATAATCTCCTTCAACAGCACCAGAAGGTTTTGTCGTCTGTGTCACACAACAGAGGCTCTACTGCCTATAGACAAACTGGACACACAATGTTAACATTTACCTACTTTGCTTAAATTTGATGCAATAATAGAAGCCTACATTTGTTTCAGTTCTAAATTTGTTTATGGTGAAAAACAAGGTCAATTTATTTATAATCATTCATCAGTAAAAAAAAAAAAAATATATATATATATATATAATAGTACCATTAATTATGTCTTAGAAGTATTATATATAATAAATGAGCAATTAAAATGTATAACTAATAATGTATTAATGTATTGTATGGAAGAATTTAACAATCGTTGAAGCTCAACATGTATAATTGTAGCTACTGTATAAGCAAAACTCACCATTGATGGTAATAATGGCAAAAGCTGCCAGAACACTCACTGCAGTAAATATTAATGATAGCTATACAACATTTTTATTATGTTATGAAATATTAATAATATAATGTTTTCTTCTTTGCTTTGAAATTTATGGACAGCATTAATATCAGGAGTGTGCACATGTACACAACCATAAATACATGCTGATCAATGTTCCCAGGCTCAGAGTTAATGAAGCTGTGTGTGTGTTGCAGTGTGTGTGTGTTGCAGTGTGCGCTGAGGGGTGTATTGTGTGTCGGTTCGTCATCACGCGCCTCCATGCTGTATTTTAAACAGACACTGTGTGCTCTTGTCACAATAGGTGGTGACCTTTTCAAATGTCATGCATACATACATTATGCCCATGTATTACTGATAATGCTGCCATATTTAGAAGCTTTGGCTAAGTCTCGCTGACAACCTCCTCCATCTCTCGAGGACTGACCGCATCAGACCGGACCATCTTGTTTTCTGAGACGTTTGTTTGAGGCAGAGCTCAGTGGTGAGATTCAGCCGGACGTTTGACAGAGGAGATACGGACTGTGTTTTGTCAGTGATAGATAGTAGAGAAGACTAAATGGAACGAGAGAGAGACACGGAGAAAAATAAAGTCTGAGTCAGTCAACCTGGATTTATTGAGGAAAACTTTGTGTTAATGGTATAATTTTGTTACATTGATGAATTCACTTACAAAGCCATGCAAATGTCATAATTCTTTAGCAGATTAACAGTTAATCAGTTAAGCAGTAATCATCAAGAGAATGACTGACTGAGTGATTTTGCCATGGTCCGTTATAGAAATGCAAGGGGAGGACATTTTCCCCATGTAACATTAAGTCCATAAAGTGTGGACCAAGTTGTTTAGTTACTTAAAGGGGTGGTATAATTCACTTTTCACAAGATGTAAAATAAGTCTCTATGTCTCCAGAGTGTGTATGTGAAGTTTTAGCTCAAAATACCCCACAGATATGTGTATATAGCATGTTCAAGTTGTCACTTTTTGAGGGTGAGCAAAAACGCACCGTTTTTGTGTCTGTCCCTTTAAATGCAAATGAGCTGCTGCTCCCGGCACAGGGGGCGGAGCTTCAAGAGCTCGTGTCGTTTTACCTCACACAGACATGCACTGAAAATGTCAAAAACTTTTAGCCTTTTATGTTCAAACCAGAGTCAGACAATGATGGAGAAACTCAAGAAGAAGTGACAACATTTCTGAATGGTTAGTTGATGAAGTTATGTAGCTTATGCGTAGTTATCTTCTAGTTATTGATTAGCATATTCTGTTTTGATAATCTATAAATCGCATTCCCAGGGGCGGGTTTATGTAAATTTTAGGGTTGGTGATGTCACTAACCCGGGAGGAATGTCATGTAGTTTCTACCAGCCGTTTGTTGTAGTCCTTAAAAAGCAATTTCTTTAAAAGCAAATATCTCCCTTTGCTTTGAACTTTGAGCGCTGTAACTTTGCAGATGTTGTTTATGCTCAAACAGCAACATTTAAATGGTTTTATTTTGAATTTCATACGTGTGTTTCATGTGGACTTGCGTGTTTTGTCCGTCATTACAATGGGAGTAAGTGCATCGCATTACATAAAGGTTATAAAGTTTATTGTAGCAACATGGGTTCTCAATTTTGTGTCATTTGGCCTAAATCTCATGTCATAAAAGATGAAGTGACTTCAGCAAATTGTATTTTATAACAATCCTTTTTTTTTTTTTTTTACCCACATCACACAGAAAATAATATAAAATCATTTACCCACATCACAAGAAAATAATATAAAATCATTTAATCATTTATGCAGCAGCGCGGTGGAAATATTGCACACTGAAGGAATTAAATTCTATTGAATTTGCATTTCCTGGAGAGACCAGAAGGAACCAAAAACAAACACCACACACACCGCTGTCCTCCTCCGCACTCAATTTACATTTATATGAAGAAAATCTGTTTAGTAAAAATACTTTTAAACAGTGTTTAATGATGTTATTGAATCAAGCGTGACGTGACTGGAGTGAATGAATATTCTCGAGAGGACTGAATATCAGGCAAATTCAATAACGAGTGGATTATAGTTTGACGGAACTACAGAATATCTGTGGCTATTGTGGAATTAAGGATTTTAAAGGAATAATCTAAAAATGTAAATTCTGTCTCATCACGTCACTCCAAACCTCTATGTCTGTCTTTCTTCTGTAAAACAGAAAAGGATCAATGTTCACGCTGCTTGTCCGTACAATGAAAGCATGTTATCTGACTAATAGTGTTTTTTTCCTCTTTTTGCAGATATCGCAGTTTGAAGCACTTCAACTATGACGTTTGCCAGAGTTGTTTCTTCTCCGGTCGTACGGCGAAGGGTCATAAACTGAACTACCCAATGGTGGAGTACTGCACACCGGTGAGTTAGTCGCGCGTGATCGCCTGCCCTACAGTCTTTCTCTACCCATCAAATTAAGGCATGTGTAATGAAGCTCGCAAACTAGAGCTCATAAAAGAGACATTTCGCATGGATGGACATTACAGTGGGCATTCAGTAGTGGTAGAGCTATGGCTCTGTTCCAAAACCTAGTGAGCAGCCTTACTATCTATTGCCTATATAGATACAAATATTAAGTAAAAGATACATGTTTATTTAAGTAAAGGAAACCTGCAATGCTGTTTTATAATCTTAGCTCTCGTAGGAGGCATAATCCTGCTAAATGCCTTTAGGACCTGACTCCGCATCAGGAGCACATCTATATAGTTTTTCTTCCAGCTGGGACTGTGAAGTGTGTGGTTGGTGAACAGGACTCGTGGCACGAGAGTTGGCTAGTTTCTCCTCCACCTCCTCCTGTGCGCAACCTGAAATTTAATGTGTTTAACTCGACAGTTCATTTTCGGAGCGTGAAATTGAAGAGCTGTCACTGTCATTGATCAGCATGACAAAAGGAAAACAAATGTATTTTTGCTCTCTTCGACTGTGTGCAAATTCAGACAAATTAGACTGAATAATGATGCAATTAAAATCGATTCAACTGTAATCACCGGCACTTGTGAAGAAATGTTGCCTTTTTCATTAGTCATAAAGATGGTGGACTGGAGGGTTGAGCTGACGGGACCCCCTGAGGGACCCTGAACACCACAAGTCAGCTGAATCGCCCACAAATGAACCGTCATGTCATTCCAAAGCTGTTATACCGTAGAACACTGGAGAAAGAACAAGGAGACATTTTGAAGAATGTTCACGCTGCTCTTTTCCATTCAACGAAAGTTGTTAAAGTCACAATGAAACTGAAGTAGAGAAAGATCTTTTCTCCCTTATTGTGATGTACATTCAAGTATAATGGTTTATCAAAAAAGAAAAAAAATGTAAGTCGGTTCTACACGTCAGTTGTTGATTGGGTATTGAGATGTGGGCGTGGCACTAAAAATGAATGCGATTTTGTAGACGAAGGAAAGAAAGGGGCGGGTTTAATTGGACTAATTGACTGGAGAAGCTGACATACGTCACCATAGAAAAGTCTGTAAATTTCACAAGAAGATCCAGTTATGGCATTTTCATTAAACTCCCTGAAACGCCTCCATTGCAGTCTTGAGTTTTTTCCCATGTCACAATATTCCACATATAAATAATTCCCTCCAAAGGCAAACACAGAATAAAGGGGCGGGGCCTAGTTGAGTTGGTTAGTAGCAAAGAATATAGAATTACACAAGATGTGTTACTCATATTATTTTGAATGGGAAAAAGTGCAACGCTCAATATGGTGGAATAAGTCCCGCCTTCTAAATAAGAGCCAATCGGAGATTGGTGAAGTCATCGCATCACTGCAGCGTTAGAAGCTCCGGTTCACATAGAAACAGCCAGATGTGCTTCCACTGCGCATTAGCTTGATCCAGCCTGAAAATTTTTGTTTTATGTCATGATTCGAGCGTTTAGAAACACAATTTATGACACAGTTGTTGTCAGATTTCTTTGGTGATTTCAAATATGTAATTTAATTGTAAGTTTGGCAAACAGTTTTGGAGAATTTAATGTTTCCCCTTCAAAGATGGCCGCCAAGTGAAATGGCTTAAAGGGACGCCCACACACTGATCCAGCCGACCACTCAGAGCACAGTGTGCTTTTCAGAAGGAGGGGCTTCATAGAGAAAGGAACTAAACAGAGCGATACTAACAGACTGGGAAGAGAGGAGCTGCAACAATGACAAATATGGGAAAAATTATAGGTTTTTAAACATTCAAGCATGAAAACCTGTTCCAGTTGAGCCTAAAAAAAAAATCAAGACTTTGTAAAAGGGCATATTATTGCCACTTTAGTTTCATGCCGACTTTAAGCTCCAGAGATGCACCATAAAAGTTGTCTACAAGACTTCTGAAATCCACAGTAAAGAGGGACACAACTGCTGTAGGTTCTAAAGAGCATATGCACATATAAAAATTTCAGCATTCCAGATATAGCCTTTGTGTGATCCATGTAACCAGAATCCCCATGCTAGCAGTGAGGCACCACCGTGACCTTGAACAAAAGCACTTTAGCTCCAGGTCACTTCATGTGGATCGTTCCCGTAATACGTTTATGGCGCTGTTCTATGAAGCATCAAATAAACGTTCCACAGGCCCAAGAATATTGATCATGTGTGTCATATTACTTTCATAAAACAGTTCTATAATGTAGTTGTTAATATCGAGTGACATTTCCAACCCAATATGGCCGGCTTTTTTATTTTTGCTTCGCCAACAAAAATGGTTTACAATGTTGTGATCTATAGAATTGTAACTCTAGGTAAGAGAAGTGATGCAGTGAAACATTTCAGTGCACAGACAACGACGCTCGTCCTATTAAATTACTGGGCAGAACTAACTGTTATATAATAAGATTGTGTTGACAGTGCAGAGCTAGAAACTGCTTTCCGGAGACCACCAGCCGCTGTTTAATACTTTTTTATTGTTGATGCTGATTTATTGTTTTTTTTGTTTGGATCATCATCATCATCTTTATCCTGTCATTTGTTGGCATTTTGTTTTTTGTTGGCATTCAAGGAGGCAGCAGTAATCTTGAATCCACACTCCCGTCAGACCTCGACCACACACACACACACCAGCGGTTGTGAAATGTCCGGCTACTTCATCTTGACAGGATTTCCTTTCAAACCCACATATCCCAGAAACACCCCACTCCACTAACACATGTCTATAAAACACATTTCATTGCGATTCAACAGCAAATATTGTCATCAGAATTCAGAGAGCAGAAGATCAATATTGAACAGAATATGCTTTTTGTGGCCCTCAGTTGGGCTGTTACACTGTTATTGCTTTTTCATTGTGGTGATATTGCTTTTTGTTGTTGTGATATGGCTTTTATTAGTTGTGGGGTACGAAGAGTTTCTTTATCCCAGTGTCAGTCTAAATGAGTAATGTGCTGTGTTCAGCTCGCGCTTACAGCGGGAACTTTACAGTTCTTTTTAATAGGAAAACTTCACCCAAACATGAAAAACACCATTTACTCATGTTGCCTTATTTGTCTGATAAATTTTCCTCCGTCGAAAAACACGATGTGTAAATTCATACAGGAATGGTTTACGGACGAGATTCATTCTTCTCATGTTAATAGAAAAAGGCCCGTTGAAAGCATGTAGTTTTGGTGTATCAAGCTCAAACAAAGCAATGTTTTGTTTAGCAATGGTTACAAACTCTCTCTCCACCTCCCTACAATCTTTATTATAAATGTGACTCATTAGCCGAAAAAGAGATGACACGAAATAACATAATAAGGTAATAGTGTAGTGAAAATTGGATATCGTGATAGCCTTTATTCAAAGTCGTCTGATGCCATATGATAGCTGTATAAGAAGCAGACACGAATTCAAATCTTATTTAATGAAAATATCATAGCCTACTTGCAATTCTACATATAAATAGGTGCTTGGCATGCATTTAAAGTCCCCTTGTAGTCAATCATTTCATCCCTTAAAACTCATCTCTGATCACCAAAATGACATATTTAAACATTTTTTCCTTGACATTTTTTCTTCATGCCTTAAAATAGCTTGAATGTAACTCGACACCCTTGCCTCATTTAGTATCGTGGTTCTAGGAATATGCAAATGAGCCCCGCCTCCACTCACTCACTCAGCTCAGAGATCGTGGACGATCACACGTTGATCTGATTGGTTACAAGGTAGTTTGTGACGTCAGAAACACCAGCGATTTCAAAGCGTGTTTTTGAGACTGTCTTTGGTTCACTGCAGTTTTAAGGAGAAAATACTCAGCAATGGTGTTGACTTATGAATTTACACATGGTTTGTCTTAAAGCATATTAAAAACACCACATAGACATATAAACTACATTAAAAGCTTGGTTTGTTACATATGCATATGCACAAAAGAGATATGTTCCTCACACAGAAGGCTAAAACTAATGTATTCAGGTTGGTCTAGCTCACTTTCATGCATGTTCTGTCGTAAGAAAACCTAAATAAAAATGTAAAGGCCGTTTGCTGTTGTAATTAAACAACGAGATTTTCTTGTTTTCCGCCATGTTGAACTCTCATGAGAGTGTCAGATCTGGAGTTCATGGGTTCTGTTGGTCTGTGAGTTTACTTGAGTTTAACAAGACAAACTGTTGGAGACACAATCCTTCTGTAATATATGGACTGTCACAACCTTGTTGTTCGGTTGGTCTTCTATAGCTAGTCTGCGAGAGAAATAGGATTTGGTTTGCTAATATATGCAGATAAAGAAGACTTTGTGCGGAGACGTAGACGGAGAAATCCTGGAATGAAACACCTCAGCTCGGCTCAGTAGACAAATGGAGGATGAGATTGCGTGTGGATGGATCAGTGTGGGATCTGTGGGGACGTGTGTGTGCTTTGAGTCTGCCAGTGTGTGTGAAGAAAGTAGTACAGAAGTTATGGGCTAAAGAGCTCTATGTGCTCTCTTTATACTGCTTTTTACTTAAACTGACCCAAAACGTGTGTGTGTGTGTGTGTGTGGTTGTGGTGGTGGTGGGGGGGGGTCAATGTTGAGTGTATACATTTGTAACCCTTGTGTTCTTCACTGCACATTTGTATGTGCATATTGCTTACACTTCTGCTGTTTATTTTATCCCATCTAAATATAAACAAATCACGTTTTCCATTCAATATGAAGCATCACAACTGTTTTCAACATTGATAATAATAACAATGTTTCTTGAGCATCCAGTCATCATATTATAATGATTTCTGAAGGATTGTGTGTAATGATAGCCTAGAAATCTAGAAATCAAAAATGTATTTTGCAGCCAGGGTAGTCTAGCAACTCTCCGTTGACTTTGGAGCTGTAAAAACCTAAATTGGGTCAGGCCAATCACGTCGTGTGTAGAGTAGGCGGGGCGGGCTTAACATAATGACGACAGAGTTGTGACGGTTCCCTGCTACTTGAAAACAAAGAATGGCGGCTGCTGCTGCTGGCGAACAGCCTTTTGAATCGGCTTTGGCCGCGACTCTGGAGGACTTGGAGTTTAGTTTTTCTTTGAGAAAAGAGCAAAGAACGGCACTTAAGTCATTCTTAAAAAAGGAAGATGTGTTCGTAGTTTTGCCGGCCAGATTCAAAAGTTGAATCTTTCAACTAACGTTAGCTCCGCTGTTGGGAAAACGCTCTGGTTGGTTGAAGCGCTGTCCTATTGCATGCCGAGGGAATTTGAAAGACAGCCGTTTATCCCGCCCCTCGGACTGAGCCGTGTCTATGGAGAGTTGCCAGACCTAACATCTTGATGATGTAGGTCTGGCTTGCCAGGCTAGTGTAATGATGTAATGATGCTGAAAATGTATTTCTTACACAATTAATTATTTTACTTACAGACCCCAAACTTTTGAACAGTCGTTTATATTAGTAACTGTTAAATTTTGTTGGATTTTATGTTGTAACTGCATGGAACAGCAAGTGTTTAGATGAGAAGAATAATTCATACTGTAATGAACTTAAAAGTTTGAAAGTTTAGTGTGAAAGATTCAGAGTGACACTGTTAAATAGGCTCTACCAACGCCTGCTCTGCAAAGCTCAAACCACCAGTGACTCTCAGCCTCTATTCTATTGAAGTTGCTTTGAACAATTGTTAATAAAGTAAATCCACTTCCACATCCATCACTCTCTTCCTCTTCTTTTCAGACCACCTCAGGAGAAGACATGCGGGATTTCACCAAAGTCTTAAAAAACAAGTTCCGCTCAAAGAAGTATTTCGCGAAGCACCCTCGCCTGGGATACCTGCCCGTCCAGACGGTCCTAGAAGGAGACAACATGGAAACGTAAGCATCTTGAAAGAGAATATAAGCATGTAATATCTGTAGTTGCAATTGTTTTAATTGGACTGTCCTCAGGCTCTGGTTTTCTGCCACCTCCAGTCATTAACTTTCTTCAGCGGAGAGCTTTTACAGTGTTCACACAACCAGCTTATTCACAGTGCAGGGTTTGAGGAACTGTCGAGAAGTGTCAAATATTGTCGGCATGTCTCGCTTCGTAATGCAGATTCTCTCTCTGTACAGAAATGTTAATATATCTTGAAATATCTATACCAAGCCTCTACTCTAAAGATTCAAACTCTCTTCCAAAACCTAGACGGTGTCTTGCCGTCCACTGCCTTCGTCTCAGCCTTCTAAAAGTGCGGTACATTAGCAAAATTTCATTTGCAAAAAAGGTCCATTGTCAATAGTGGAGCTCACACAGAAGTCACTTTCAAACATGTCAGCTTTCTGTTGGTCAGTTGCGTTATCTAACTTGAACATGAGCAAAATCTGTCTGGGTTTTGCAAATATTTAACCAATGAAAGGTATTAAAAAGAGCTTGTGACTAAACCTCGTAACTTGAAACTCTTAGCATGATTTTGGTAAGATCTTAATATAAGGTTGCAATTTATTTCGATGGTTCGCTTATGACATTCTACTATCTAAAAGTAATTTGCAACTATCTCAATTTACTCTCGTTAGAGTATTAGTAGACTGTCAGGTGTTAGGGTTCGGGTTAGTAGAATAAGTTGACATGTAGTTGCAAAGATAGTCAGTAGAACGTCTGTTGAGGAGCATCAAAATAAAGTGTTAGCAGATATTAAAGGCACAATATGTAAGATTTTTGGATCAAAATATCCAAAGACCACTAGAACAATATTATATATTTGTTGATTTGTGTACTTCCATTATCCCAAATGTTTCTAAGACTGTTTAAATCTAAGACGCGTCTAAGACGCGTTACCCTCGATTTCCGGTTTTATTGTGTAGAAACCATGGAAACACCAAAGACGCTTTAATATATTATGTGTTTTATTAGACAGGTGAGCAACTGTTTGTATACGTTCATCGACAGAAAACTAATCATTGTTATACAGTTTAACACAGTCTTTATGTTTAAATCTCGTTTTCTTGATTTACAGAGAGTACCATGTTTTACCATACCTAATACCGGTCGTCCATGAATATAATTTCTGCCCGAGTCCTGTCGTATTCTTCACCGGCTGTAGAGGTCAAGACAACAACTCCCATGATTCCACGAAATAAAGGCGTCATCAAGCTATGCCGTTGTTTTGAATAAACGACCTCTAGTGGCGAAAAATTACATAGTGTGCTTTTAAGCAGACAGTCTACTAATACTAATACTCGAATGACTGATAGTTGACATGTAGTTGCAAAGTTACTTAGTTGGCATGTAGTTGCAACTACTGTACATGAATGTCTAAAGTAGACCATCGAAATACTGTTACCAAATATTATGACAGATGCAAGTGTCTGACCATATACATATCAGCAGTGTTGTGCGGAGGGGTTTTAAAAGGAGGAGGCAAAGTCAAAGAAAAGTTATTGTGGAAAGGAGGAGGGAAAATCAAAAAAAAGTTTTTTTGGATTTTTTTTTTTTTTACATTTTTATTTTGCTATTCGAGCAAGTGGGAATGCTAAAATGATAGTTTACCCAAATATGATGACTTGTGCTTCTAAGAATCCTGGAAATGTGAACATTTCTCTCTTTTGCCTGCCAAATTAGATGGATTTTTTTTCCACTGTATTTGTCACAATACATTTTCTGCTAAAGATACATGTGATGCTGTCTTTATAAACAAAAGAAGGTGTCTTGGAAGGCAGCAGGATTTAGCAGCCTGTCATCTGGAACAGCCTCAGCGTTGGGAACGTGCCTACCGTAGGATGTCTTAAAAAGCAGCCCTGTTTTTGGAGCAGAGCCCAAGGTGGCCAATTAATGAAAGCAGAGAGTTACAGTTCCCACTTCTGCCTTATCAACTACGTCAACTACCGTTGATTAAGGCACTTCTGGTTTTCCAGTGGGACCATTTCATGAATTTGTGTGGGAAAGAGTCTTCAGCTAAATGACAAGGAACGTCAGATGACCCATTTCTTCAGTTGGTGCTGATTATAAATCCCCACGAGCAGAGCCGGAACGACTGTCGTTCCACGTTAGCGTGACATTCAGCCCAACTGAGCTCGCTGGGATATCAGACCATTTCATGTAACGTTCGATTTTCAGGTTTCTGAACAGATATGCTGCGGTGCGCGACAGCATCGCCACGTGTCACATTTAACAAAGAGTGATGACCGCGGTTGGAATATATTCAGAGCAGATTGCAAGAGCAAAATGAAACTGTGCAGTTTTTGGTTTTCATGAAATTCAGAAGCGCCAGGGGATATTGAGCGACTTTTATTAGAGAGCTCGTGTTTGTTGACTCTGTCAGCACTAATTCACAGAACCCAGCGCTCTGTACATAGTGATACAGCAAACCAGCCTTTTAACAGCCTAGATAACTGGTTTTTGACATGGCTCATATTTCAGCCACCTTTCCATCGCCCTGAAAGTCAACATGAAATCATAATGGATCCCTTTTTACCTTCTCAATACATTTTCATGGTCAAACATATCATCAGTGCACATTATTCCAGACAATTGTGGCGAGGCGGGGTTTATTTTAAACTAAATAATTGGATAAGTCCGCCATGCCTCGCCAGAGAGTCAGTTGTTTCACTGAAATAATTTTCGATAACATTTTGATTGAGCATTACATGGTTAAAGTCACCATGAAACCAAAATGGACAACTCTTTATTATTACCTACTGAAATCATGCCATTAGTTTACACAGTTACGCAATGTTGGTTAACATGAATGTAATGATTGCAGCAATAATAGTAAATAATAATGATAGATTAGTACAAGTGTGTCGAGAAGCTCGAGATCCAATCAGTTCCTGACCTACTGGATTAATAAAGTTAAATGAGCCGCGGATGCCTTTTTATGTTAACTTTTGCTCTTAAAAAATGAAATAAAAAGACACTTTTCTTGCCTTGACTGACCTTCTTACAAAAAAAAGAAAGGAGTTTTTAAGTCATTGTGTCTGAGAGTCTCATCCTAGACTTCTTGTCTCCACATAAATTGTGAAAAAGGGCAAAATGCCTCATTCCTGCAGTGTGATGGATTTGACGACGTGATCTCATGAGTATTCGTGTATTTCTACGTATAGTGTGATTCTACCACACGTACATTTACTTGCGCTTTCATATACAATGAAACATATGGAAGCTTGTTTCCATCACAGAATAAAAAATTTAAAAGGTAATTGTCTCGCAATTGTGAGATATAAACTCGCAATTCTGATGAAAAAAGTATTTTTTTTCCTTAGCATTGGACTTTATAACTCGCAATTGCGAGTTTATATCCCACAATTCTGAGAAAAGATGTCAGAATTGCGAGAAATAATCTTGCAAATGTGTTATAATGTCAGTATTGTGTGATATAAAGTCAGAATTGTGTGATATAAAGTCAGAATTGTGTGATATAAAGTCAGAATTGCGAGAAAAAAAGTCAGAATTGCGAGTTTATTTCTTGCAATTGTGAGTTTATATCTCACAATTCTGACTTTATGTCACACAATTCTGACTTTATGTCACACAATTCTGACTTTATTTCACACAATTCTGACTTTATATCACACAATTCTGACTTCATAACTCGCAATTATGAGAAGTCAGAATTCCAAGATAAAAAGTCCCAATTATCTTTTAAATGTTTTATTCTGTGGCGGAAACAAGCTTCTATAGAAATGTACAGACCTGTATTGACAGCACTAAAACGTAAATTATTTGCGTATGAACAACGCAATTAATGAATGTGTGTCATTAATGTTTTGATTCTGTTGTATTCAGTTGTCATATCAATAACTTTGTTATCAGTCAGTTTCCTCATCTACTACTCATCTCTGTTTTTGACTTCTGCTCGAAGGATTCATCATGTTAATGAAGACTGTGCTTTAAAACCTTAAAATGAATCACATTTCTGTGATAGTTTAACCATTATTCATCATCTGATATTTATTTTGTTTGCTGTGGGACACAAAAGGCATTTCCTATGCTGTGACTGACTATAGGACCATAAAATACGCCAAAAAAATTTTACACTGTAAAAACATAATAATGTTTACGTTTAAATGTTCCCAAGACGTTCATATTGTACGTTTCAGCTTCTATCCAAACGTATAAAAAGTATGTTTTGTACACTTAAATGTTACGTATTAATACCTACTTAAAAGCAGTGAGACCAGGCTGGATATGGATATGAATATGAATGGCCCCTGCTTTACGATTTCACAAAAAAAGGCAAACATTAAGCGATCTAACCTTGAATTTCTCCTCTTGCAGTTCTGGCCTCTTTAAATACAAATATGACAGTTTTCATCATAAGTTCACTAGGGTCTCCAGCTGATTAAACTCAGAGCAGAGCGTTTGATCTTCTGTGCTCTGCGCTGTGTGCGATCAGCTGCAAGTTTTCACTTTAAAAGACACTGAAGTGGAATTAAAATAAGTGACAGATTAAAGACTGGTTTGGAAATCTGATCCCCCTAGTTCTGAAGCCTGTGTGCGCAAAGATGATGCGATCGACACGCTCACAAGAGGCTTTATTAAAGGGATCATCAGTTAATCACTTGTGTGATTTTTTGTTAGTTTTTTTTTAAGTCAAAACCAGGCCTTTATTAAAATGTTCATGATGCTCTTTTCCATACAATGGAAGCATAGAGTGACCAAAACGCACATGAAGCTAATCAATGCCAAAGCTTTAAAATCTGTTTGCACAAAGTATAATATTTATGCTTCTCTATAATGAAAACAAAAAGGGACTCAAGGCATCTCTCTCTCTATTTTTCTCTCTCTCTCTCTCTCTCTCTCTCTCTCTCTCTCTCTCTCTCTCGTTTAATTGTGCTTTTTTGGAGTTCAATGGCGTCCTCTTCACTTCAGTGTGTAGAGAAGAGCAGTCTGCAGCCCACAGAAAAATTTAAGTTATTCAGGTTTGATATGACATGACAGTCAGTAAATGATGGCGAAATGAGTAACACGTTAGGAATCATGCTAGGAATCCAGAATGACAGAAATCTCTCAGTATCCTGCGCTGCCCCCTACAGTACTGGAGGAGTATTTCAGTCAGGACTCTTCTTCCACATCTTTGTTATCTGGATCTGATCTGACCTCCATATTGTGTGACCTCTGACCCTAAAAAATGTGTTCCTCCCTTCCCCTACCCCCCCCACTCCCCCTCCTTTCCTCTTGTTTTTGTATTTGTTTCTCCCTCCTGCAGTCCGGTCACTCTCATCAGCATGTGTCCAGAGCAGTACGAGTGAGTATCTTCAGTCAAGCATCAGTACAGCATGCTGCTCACATCAGTGCACGCGCAGAATGGCAGATCCACCCTCGCACGCCCCCCTCCACCCCGTTTTAGTTTTTTTAGCATTGTTTTTGTCTAACCTTCTTCCTCAGTTTGTCCGTCCCAATAACACACGGCCTTCGCTGTAGATCATCAGACACGTTTAATGTTTGTCGTTGATTTATTTTCGGTTGTGTTTTTGTTTATGCTTGTGTTTTTGTTTGTAGGCTTTCGCCGTCGCCACAACTCCCTCATGACGACACGCATTCACAGATTGGGAAGTACGCCAGCAGGTCAGTATATCTCACTGCCAGCATCACAGTACACAAACCACACTGATGTATACACTATAGAATAACACAAGACTAACACTGGGATTGTTTTGAATGGGGAAAGTGCAACGCTCAATATGGCGGAATAAGTCCCGCCTTCTAAATAAGAGCCAATCGGAGATTGGTGAAGTCATCGCATCACTGCAACCGTTAGAAGCTCCGGTTCCCATAGAAACAGTCAGACACACTTCCACTGCACATTAGTTTGATCCAGCCTGAAAAATGCTGTTTTCTATCATGATTCGAGTGTTTAGAAACAAAATTTATGAGACCGGTGTTGTCGATTTCATTGGTGATTTCAAATATGAAATTTAATCGTAAGCTTGGCGAATAGTTTTGGAGAATTTGATGTTTCCCCGTTCAAAGATACAGGAGCTGCACTTGCTGCCCGAGAGGTGTTTCAAAGATGGCCGCCGAGTGAAATGACTTAAAGGGACTTCGGCTGCACTCATGTCATTTTAGAAGTACCGTAATTACAGATGTCTGTCTAGTGAAAACTAGGGATGTCAATCAATTTAATATCAAATCAATTGAAATGCTATCAGTTGAATGCTGCTCCTGGAGGGCCACTGTCCGTCCTGCAGTGTTTAGCACCAACTTTCCTGGAGGTTTCTAGTATTCTTGCTATTCTAGGGTCCGTGGCTCCACTAATGGAGAAAGGGTTATGGCTAACTTGGGTCACGTGTGCCCTTGATAACCAATCACATTACAGCATTGAAGTCATTGAATTTCATTCAGAGTTGTGCAACAGTCAGTCAACTGTGCCGTAAACTGAACCCTACCTGTCGCTAAATTATCTGTGGCTTCTCTTATAAAACAGCATTGATTTAGTGTAAACAAATGTTTAATGGCAAACTTGTTGAAGATTAAAGCCAATTGATTCATTAAAGGATGTTTTCCCACAAAAGCAGTTTATTCAGCATAGTAAGCATTAACTGGTTCGGGTGTGTTTAATTGGGGTTGAAGCTGAACTCCGCAGGACTGGACACCCTTGGACTGTAGGGTTGCCGTTTGGTTTAGGGTTAGTTGCTTAAGACTATGCATAATTAACTGTCATTACTATAGTAAGTAACGTGTAACCACAACTTACATTACTATAGTAAGTAACGTGTAACCATCAACTTACTTAAAAAAAAAAAAAAAGTGTTACTAAAAAGGAAGAATGAAAAAACTAAAAAGTAAGATAATTGAAAGACATCACATTATTGTGGTAAATGAAAACATTCAGTATAAAAACTGTCTGTTTTTGTCTGTTTTATTTCATATCATTGAACGTAAGTCTGTCATAGGCCTTTTCTAAACATTTTTCAAAAGTATACAGTGAATAGAGATCTGCAGGGTGACTTCAGAAGCCGGAAGACTAATGGTTCCTTCGAGATCTTCCAATGGGGTTTTATAATGGGGGTTTTCAATTTATGAGTAAAATGTGGGGGTTTTAAATTTTTGGGTAAAATTAAAAAAAAAAAAAAAAAAAAACACTTTGATGTGTTGCTCTACAACATACACTGCACACACTCACACCCCAAATTGTCTATCTAGTTACAAAAATTTACATTTGAGCAAAAATGAACAAAAATCCGCTTTTTTCGCTATGGGTGTGTGTAATTTACATTGTAGATCAAAACATCAAAAAACGTCTTCTGGGTTCTGCTGATCATTGATATCATCATTGAAGTCGGCATAAAATGTAAGTTGCAATAGTATTTTCTTCCCTATTGTGACGTATATCCGAGTGAAACCTTTCTGGAACAAGAACAAATGTAGGGCGGGGCTTGATTTTGTCTCTGGGGATTTGATTGGATGGTTGTGGTTTGCTATTGGTGGATCTCATGTGAGTGACAGATTATGGTCCCGCCCTCAAGAGATGTCGCTGCAAGAGGGAGGGGAAGATATTTTGGTTAAAAAGTATGAGACGCATAAATTTAAAAAACAAATAATGATATGCACTGATAAATCATTTATAATAGATACTGCAATATTCCATGAAAAATGTTTGATTTGATGGCTTCATTCTTCCCTAATTAGCCCCAATAATAACTAATATTAGTCCAAGTTATGTGTTCTAATTATTAGCAATTAATAATAAATAAATTAAATTACTTTTAAATTGACAATGACTAAAGTGCTAATATTTTTTGTAATTTCTGAATAATTTCCTGTTCTCTGTCTCATTAGCATTAGTAATTACAGTAACTCGGTCATGATTTGAGATCCGCTGCCGTCAGTCTGTCAGAGTGCATCACCGCAGGGCCAGACATGTGAAAGCGGTGACAGATGAGCGGTGTAAATATGCACACACGCCCTGTTAGACCTCTGGCTCTCCGCCGAAGCCAATTTAATCTGGTGCCACATAGAGTATATTAGGCGCGTATCAATTCGATTTACACCTGCCAAAGTAAAAAGTAGAAAACATACTACGCATGCACAAATGCAGCAACTGCCTCCAGGTCTGACCTTCTACCCACAAAGACTCGAAAATGGATTTTCACCGTCAGCTAGATTCTCTCAATGTCACTATCACACACACAGGCAGTTATTATGGGATTGTGAATATAGACTACGGCTGAAGCCTCTATCCCATTATAGGAACTGTATGAGACTGTAATCCATCGGGACAAGTCTTCAGTTCTGTGTGTGTGTGTGTGTGTGTGTGAGAGTAAGAGAGAGTAAAAGCAGTTATTCAGAATTGGAGGGTCACACCAGTAGCCTATTTTGAGTTTACATTTTTCTAGTTTTATATTCTCATCGATCACCCAGCACATGAATAAACATGCTCAGCCATGGTGGAGTCTTGGAGGTACACAAATCCATACCTTACCTCCTTTTAATCCTGATAAACACTGTGATGCTGTCATGTGGGCCTCATGTTGGTGTCGATCTCTGTCCGTTCAGGTTGGCACAGATGGAGCGCTCCAACGGCTCTCTGCCCACCGACAGCAGCTCGGCCACTGGAAGCATGTGAGTGTCCAAAACACACACACACACAGTGAGGCTTTATCCTAAATGCAATTCTTTTCTTTTCATTTCAAGGCCATGTTTGAACTGAATACATTGCTGAAATGTTGACTTAACTTAACTTACAAAAAAGTGAGGAGACCCATTGCCTTTAAATCAAGTAAATAAACTTCATGCGTAATTGAAAAAATAAGTCATGTGAACTTGACAATTCCTCACTTTTTTTAGGTTAAGCAGCTGATGTCTTTTTACCGTGTGGTAAATCAGCGCTCATGTGTGAATTAAGCGATTGAGTCCTGCAGTCTGACTCACAGTAATGACCCACATAAATGCAGCCATGTGTCGTATGTGCTTTGGTGGAGTCTGAATCAGATCCATCAGGTCTCAGTGCTGACAGAGAGAATCAAAAAGAGATATGGAAAGATGAGTATGATGAGTGAGTCTGTGAAATGTGACTCAGGTTTCTTGCACTAAAACAGTTTCTTTTTCTTTTTTTACCTTCTCTCCTGGGCGTTAAATTAAGCAAGCTGAATTTGCTGCGGTACCTTTAAGACTTTTGTATTTAAATGACCTCTTTTTTGATTGGTTGTCGTTGCTGAATCTATCTGAGTTTTTTAGTCTAAATCACATTAAAAACTGAATATAAAACTGAATATAATAATACATAATAGACAACATGTTCTTTTAATGAATCCCTCAAGAACTTGCAACTAATCGGTTTGAATCCGTGTAACGAATTATTCACTGAATCCTTCAGAGCGAATAACGTCTGACTCACTCAGACAATGTTTAGTTCAAGACATTCACAAAAGAGTTTTGTTTAAATAAATTGTATTTTAATGAAACATTGTCAAAACCATTTTGTTTATTACTTCCAAAAAGAATTAGTGATCTTTTGCAGTTTAGTCTCAACACATGGTCTATGTGGACCGAGGGGTAGTTTTGAGTTGTGAATGTTTGAGTACGTCTCGAACTCGACTCTCCGTCGTCTGACCCCTTCAAGGGTGGAAACCGTGGGACGCTCTGACTTTTCATTTCTCTGCGTGATGAAAGAAGTGAAAAGAATGAACTGAAATAGTGAGAGGAATCAGACGCGCTACTGATCTTTATCAAAGAAATGAACTTCCATTAGCGGTTCCTGATACACACACATTCATTCACTCTCACATATACTGTATTGTACACATGGGTTCATGTTGCCTGTGACATACAAACTCTTTATAACCAATTATAATGACTACTGAATATGAACTTATTCATTTGATCTATTTTCTTTCCCTGCCAGCGTTTTTATTTTATTTTATTATTTTTATTATTTACCAACCAGCGGCAGCATTTTTGATCATTTTCACAGCTCCCATGTAGAATATTTTGTTGTATGAATATGAAATGTTTTGATTTATATGCTGTTAAACTTTTGATGATCGCGTTAGCTTACATGAGCGTAAGCGACATAGATATCCATATAAGGCTAGATGTCTAAGGCGGAGTCTCGAACGGCATCACACCGGCGGCCATCTTGTCACAGGGAAGCTTTCTGGCGAGCTCTGTTGTATCTGATGTAAGGTGAGTGATCAGCACGAACACAAATCCTCTTATCTCGCTGAAATCTTGACGGATTTACAAACGGTTTGGTTTCTTACAAACGTTATTAACGTGGCTATAATTCTGAACGCTGGAACATGTTGGAATTGCAGATTTTCTTAATTATTCATATGTATGCAGTGTCATAACTACATCTCTGACGTTTATAACAAACCAAACCGTTTGAAAATCGGTAGAAAATTAAGCAAGTTATGGTTATTTAAAAGTACATGCACCATTAAAACACAATGTTACGAGTGAGCGAGCTCCCTGTGGCAAGATGGCCGCCGTGTGCGGAAGTCGACCTCCATTAGCCAGCAGCGCGCGCGAAACATCTAGCCTTTATTATATGAAATCTATGGTAAGCAATGCTGTTGTTGCTTGTTTCTGCTTCTTCTTCGCTTGGATCAGGAGATTCAGTACTCTTTCTAAAGATGCATAATAGCGCCCCCTACTGTATAACAGTGAAAACATGGATTGCTGGAAAAACTCGTTCATTAGAGCGATTGTTCAAAGCCGACGAGAGACGTCCTGACTTTTAATGAGCAAATGTCCTCTTGTTCCTCAAACACCACCTGGATATTGTCCTCTCGGAGCACGTTTCCCATTGAGAGAGTGTGTGTGTGTGTGTATCTGTGTGGTTGCTCACTGTTTCATCAGCATCGCAACCATGACGTTAATGAAGATTGTCAATGATGGCCAGTTTTACCACGACGAAAAAAATGTACGCAAGTATTTGTGACATTACCGCTGTATAAATAGCGAGTTTCTGTTTGCTGACAGTTTGTAAAGTGGTGTTAAAATAATCTTATTAGCATCCCTCATAAATCTAATTACTTCTGCTGTCTCTTTCTCTTCCCTGTCTCTCTTTTTGCGTTGTTCTTCGGCTCCCTCTGAGTAGATGGAACTAATTCCATTCTCCTGGTGTCCCGCTAACACCTTGTTTATCTCTGTACCTAATGCATTAACACACTCTTCGACGTCATATATTTGCTTGTGTGTGTGTCTGAGATGTAGAGAGAGAAGGGAGAGGACGCTTCATTATAATGTTTGTGATGGATTGGTTTGTAATAGCATTATCTGTTGGGTTTAATTGAGTGCAGGTGGGAAGATTTCCCACTTGAAAATGCCATTAAAACTCACTTGCTAGGTTTTATTTATTTATTTATTTTTCATTTGGGGGCTTTTGCCTCATTTTTATTCTACAGCTGTTCTAGACTTTGATAAGAAGTGATCATTGAAAAGAGAGGGAATGGGATCTGGGCTGGATTCAAGCCATAATGTGTCCAAAGCAGGTGCTCTGATCTGTGCAGACTTGATCGGGACACGTTGCATGCCAGATTCAAACCTGAATCTCCTGCATGAGCACCACAGCTTGACGTGTCCTGCATGTGTGCTTAAAGTGCCATGCTATTTTTAAAATTATTTTTGTTTTGGAGGTCCCCTACAATAGGGTCACATACATCCAATGTCAAAAACCATTCAAATGCATCATCACCTCTTATCAGTCTTTTTCTAAATACCTCCTTCCCAAGAGCTTACTCTGATCTGATTGGTCTACTCTGCTCTCATTGGTCAGGTGGCCCAGTCTGTTGTGATTGGTCTACTCTGCTCTCATTGGTCAGATGGCCCAGTCTGTTGTGATTGGTCTACTCTGTTCTGAATGGTTAAATGGCCCAGTCTGTTGTGATTGGTCTACTCTGCTCTGATTGGTCAGATGGCCCAGTCTTTTGTGATTGGTCTACTCTGCTTGGCGTTGACATGTCGACAACACTAAGCAAACTGTTCCAGGCCTCAGCTACAACTACAGTGTTTGAGTCAAAGTAGATGTTGTTCATGGGCAGCCAATGAAGTCCATAGGCTGGCATTATGCAGATTTGGTACAAACCTATGTAGGTTTGAGCAGAAAGTAAGACTGGAATTATAGACGACTCATTTCAGCAGTTCAGAAGTGATTCTTTCTTTTAGGAGGCAATACTTTTATTTGTTGTACACTAAACAGCTGTTTTACACACTACATGAAAGGTATCATCTGAAAAAGCATAATAAGCGAACTTAATCACTTAATCATGACGGCATTAATCATGAAAGAATCAGAATTTTTAGGGGAAAGAGGAGAAACAGGAGCAGCACAGCTCAGCGTATCTGGGCCACATGCACTAACCACTATGCCACAGCTCACACCTCTGTTTTCTTTCTCATTCAGTTTCATCCTCCCCTTCTCTTTCTTTATATGCATGCTCAGGTTAGCATTCTCATTTCCCATTTTTGTTGGCTCTGGGGTTTAGAGCTTATGAACTCTGTTTACACTCCAGCTGATCAATGCAGCCGTGCAGAATCACAGACACAAGCGGGACGTCTCCTTTACCCCTCCCTCTCTTCTCTCTCTCATCTCGTCTCAGCCCTGCGGCGATATACAGCAGCTGCCTGATGTGAAATCTCATCTGCACAGAGATAAGGGGAGCTTGCGATCGCTTTGTCTCCAATTTGTGCCTCTCTTTCCGTTCTCTCCCTCGGTCCAGTGGGAGATGTAGGCAGTGATGTGGTTTTCTGTCAGTGCTTGTTCTTTAGACTGCTTTTCCACTCTGATTGAATGCTTTCCAGATCTGTCTCTCCTTGTTCCAGTGTAATAGAACAAATACAAAGCTTTCTCCGTTCCCGACGCCTCCTTCAAAACTGAGTTCCTGTTCTGAGATTTCTGAGGAGAGGATTTTCCTCCTGGGTCCATCTGTCTGGACAGTTAAATCTGTTATATTTCAGTGCGTTTGGGCAGGCCGAACCTTTCTTTGTAGCTGAATTACAATTCACTGCTCTCTACAATACATACTGAGGAGATTACGCTTCATTTAGCAAAATCTGTTGGTATGAAGTCATACAGATTAGGGGGTTAAAGTATGATGACACAATATTTTGTAAATAAATTGGAAATATAAGATAAAGTATAATATTTTGATACATATGAATGTATATAGTTCATCCAAGTATATTTGTAGAATAACCGTGACCCTGGACCACAAAACCTAGGATATTTGTTAGGATATGACAATATTTGGCCGAGATACAACTATTTGAAAATCTGGAATCTGATGGTGCATAAAAATCTAAACATTGAGAAAATCGCCTTTAAAGTTGTCCATTTATGTTTGCGCTTTTGCTGCATCCACTCACAAAAATATATATTTAATATATTTACGGTAGGCAATTTACAAAATATCTTCATGGAACATGATCTTTACTTAATATCCTAATGATTTTTGGCATAAAAGAAAAAATTATAATTTTGACCCATAAAATGTATTGTTGGCTATTGCCACAAATATACCCGTGCGACTTGTGAAAAAAAAACTAGATTTTCGTTCAGGGGTAGAAAATGGATAAACAGCTTGAATATTCGACTTCCACATGTAGGCAGGCATGAAACAACCTTTTCCGATGATTGGGCGACCAAAGATCAAGCCATGCCGTCACTGACAGTCCTCTTTGATATAATTTCCTGTTTTTTTTTGTTTGTTTTTTTCACCATGTTTTTCCTTCGTCTCTGGTCGTGTTCATATGTAAATTGTGTGAGCTTAATTTGTCATTAATCTGGGGCCGTTGGCAGTCTTTGCCTTTAAAGGGGTTAAGAGTTAGTTGTCATTTTTTGATTGGTCTCTCATTGAAAACACATGCCTATCGTAAGAGATCTTCACAGATCCAGCTTCAGTAGTAAAGGGCTATTAGAGTTGTGAAATGTATCAGCTCACTCCGGTGTGAGAGTTAGACAGGTAGAGTGAGTAATGGGCCGATAACAAGGAGACGGCGAGTGATTCCAGCTCTCTCTGTGACTTTGTTTTGCTAATGGACCTGCTGGGAGAGCCGCGCTCCTTTCGACAGCTCATATTGACTTAAATTAGTCTCTTTTATTGTTTCGTTTTTCTCCCAATTTTTTGTCTGAAAAAAACCCTTTGTGTGAAAATGAAAAAGCGCGATCGGAAAAACCTAGAAGAAAAGAAATGAAGACAAAAGATTCATCGAGTGGCAGACGAAAATTGGGAAGTTGAAACTAAGTGAAAGTCGAGTAACATCCCCTGAAAGAGAGACAATTGTTTCATAAGTAAAGAGGAACTTTGAAGTGAGTGTGTCTGTGAAGAATAATGTGAAGGTTATTCATTAATGGTGTTTGAGGAAAGTATCACTATTACATTTACTTTTAATGGTCAAAAGGGAACTTGTTCAAAAGATAACATTGTGTGCTGGTTTAGAGGCCAGTTCACATTGAACCAACGGCGACAGACACGTTAATTGGGTTTTGTCTGATCAGTGTGTTACCCCTGCATCTGAATCTGTTGCCATTGGACAGTGCTTGTTTTCGCCAATTGAACATGTTTAATCAGTTTTGTCAGGTCATGGAATGTCGGAAAAGTGACGTACTCTACTTTGGTTGATGTCTGAATTGGCCTTAAAATGGGCAAATACCTCTCACATTGTCTTTAGAAACTTAACAAATCTAGTTCCACTTGCCATCGTCATCCTGCTAATTCATATGTTGGAAAACAGGATCTTGCTCTTTTCAAATAATAACGAATTGAAACGATGCAAAAAAAGCCTCAGTAACATCAGTAACCATTAACATGTGCCCGCCCACCTTGAACTAGTAATTTACAAGGTTAACCAGTCATTTACATGTAGAAGTCTTAAAGGCACAGTAGCATTTTGACAGCTGGTTTAATTCGATCAGTGGTAGATAACCAACTAAATTATGTTTGGGGTGCAGAAATCCTTAAGTAAGTGCACTTTGAAATGCTTCAAAAGTGCAGAATATGACCATTTAAGAGTTTGGCACACCCTGCGCTCATCATTAAAGACTCCCGAGCTTGTTTTATACTGATCTGGACGTGTTGAGGCGAGCTCAGCGGGTGTCCTTCACAGAACAAGCGTATGATAATTACAGAGCTAATAAGCCGTTGCCTGGCCTTCCTCCTCAGAGGGAGGTCTGAGTCTCAAATCTGCACTGATGCTACACTGGAGATCAAACATGAAACTCTTTCCCTTTATTACTGCCATATGCGGTCGAGTATTTACTCTGATCAAGGTCAGACGCATGTACACGCATGGGGATATATCGCAAAAACGTGTGCAGATCAAAACAAAAAAAAGTGTTTAAAAAAACAAACACTGCTTTTTAATGTATAAATAGTTAACATCAAATTTTTCTGTGACTGATGGAAATGTCAACGAAAAAAACAACAAAAAAAACGTTCTTTTAAGCAAACAATGCTTTTTTCCCCCCTTCTTAATCTTCACCCACACACACATTTTCAAGATATTTGAAATATGAGAGGTGGGTGTGTGGATGTTAATCTGAGCTTGTGAAACCTTGACTGTCAAACGGAGTTTCGGAATGTGTGTATGTTTTTATTTTTCAAATAAACAACACTGAGTGTTTCAATAAAGAAGCCAAAGAAACTTTCAAGTGATCGTACCTGAAAGCAAGTCAGACAGAGAGAGCGAGAGGTGAAGTGAAGAAGGGATGAAGGGGAAGGAGACGGCAGTCGTCGGGGGAGTTTCTCCTGTGATGGTGTTTTAGATTGAATGTGACGGCTGGGACACAGACTCTTGACTGATGCTGTGTGGGGACAGATGTGAACCTGCGCACAGGTCTGTCTCTCTCCAGCCTTCTCTTTCATCTCTGTCCCTCTTTACACGAGCACTTCAGCACCTCTCTCATATATCCCTCTTAGTGTTTGCAGGACAGCACTGCACTGATGTTCCTCAGATATATATATATTACAGTCATTATACATTAGGTGAATATCATGAACAAATATATAGAAAGACTGGAATAAGATAAAAAAAAAAAAAAAAAACTTGAAAAAATTTTTTTTTTTTTTTTTTTTTGGCATATAAATAAGACATTTTTAAGATTTTCTTTTCGTTGTGCCTTTTGTTTTTATATTGTTTTATTAATAAACTAAGCATAAGTTACATTCTGTACTCAATGTTTTAAAAAAATTCTACCTTAATGTATACTGTTGCAATTTAAATATGTCTTTATTATTATTACTATGTTATTATTTATTGCTGTACTGAGAATGAGATTCTTTTGCAATTTGCTAATAAAAACCGGGGGGGTTATGTGCTTTATTGCCATGAAAAATAATGTAAAATAGCCCTAATGATCCTTAAAATAGTCTTACATTTAATGCCACATGACCCAGATATTTCATAACAATTGTCATGTGAATCACAAATTATGTAACTGATATTTATTTGTGTATTTAGACATTTAAGCCACACTTAAAAAAGTCTGAGCGTCATTACATTATATAAAAATATCAAAGCAAATGCTATTTTAAACACAAGCCTACTTTTCAAACTAAATAATTCTTAAACGTAAACTTTATTTGTGAAATGATCAAATAGATTAGTATTGAAAATGAAGACAAAGGTAGGTAACATGTTACTACATTACTTCTATAGTAATAACAGTAAATTATGCACAATTACAACTAACCCTAAACCAACTACTTTAATATCCCCTGTGTCACTCTTATCATCTTAGCTAAAGCTTTTGCTGCCTTGCAAGCGCCACCCTTTCCTTGGAAATGCAAATGTCCTTCAGTTTGCTGTGTCCCAGCCGTGTGTGGTTGGTTTATTCAGCATCTGCTGGTGTTGGCAGGTTGTTAGCAGGAACCCTGTGAGCAGTGCCCATGTAATCTCTCTGATTAGTCTTTGTGTGTGTGCATCCAGATGAGTGTTGGATTCAGGATCAGAGCGCTCACTCCACAGAGCATGTGAACACACACCTGAGACTCATTGTGCACACAGCTGTTTGGACAGCACACATCCAGAACCTTCCCTCCTATATCTCCTGTCGGCTTTTCTGATCTCAGCGTTTGCATCCCGCTGTGGCGTGAGAACGTGTTAATTATGCTTCTGTCTGTTATAGTTTACGTGCTGTGACAGCATCAGCCTTGCTGTGGCTATTGCTAATGTTTGGGGTTTGTGCAAATCCCTAATGCAAAGTATTAAACTTAGGTGTATAACTTGTGTAATGGAAGCAAGTTAGTAAGAGCTGTGTGTGTGTAAACCTCACTCCCCTAGCGACTGATGCTAGAGACTGCAGTGTTTAGCGTCCTTGTTAGCTCGTTCGCCTCCCATGCCGGAGACTGTGGTTCGAGTCCCGCTCGGAGCTGGTTGAGTAGGACCGGTTACACTTGTACCATTAATGCTATTAAAATATGAATAATATTTTTTTCAGTTTGTTGAGGAGAGGTACGCTATTATTTTTCTAAGCAAACGCTATTTTGTTATTTTTATGGTGGATAATGTGGGCAAGAAAAGACGGTATAGACCTCCTATGAGTAAAACAAATCATTTAGACATTAGTTTTCCCCTTCAGCTGTAAAGTTCTTAAATTTAAGGTAAATACTTTTTAGGAAGGAAATAGTTTTTTGTTTGTTTGTTTTTTCCTTCCCCTGTGTTGTCTTTGTGACATGCTAGTATTCTGCAACCAAATTGCCTTCGGGAAATGAATAAAGATGAACTGAACTGAACTGAGAAATCACTTATCTAGAGGCCAGAATATTGAGACACTTTGATGAGTTTCTTTTTGTTTTTGTTTTTTTGACACATCTTAGTGACTGGTTTTGTGCAATTGAAAATGTAAACATTGAATGTTTCTAACTCATTCTCTGTATTGTTCTGTAGGGATGAGGAACACCTTTAATCCTGCAGTACTGTCAGACTTTGGGAGGAGAGGGCTCATCCTTCAGCCAGCCCCCAACCCCCGCCCACATGTCCAGGAGCCCCGCCCACAACACCCACAGCCCCTCCCACCTGCTCCAGAGCCCCGCCCAGATCCTGCAGGCCGTGGAGAGGGAGGAGCGCGGAGAACTGGAGCGGATCATCGGGCGACTGGAGGAGGAGCAGCGGTAGGTCACTCGTCGGTTGTGTAGTGAGTGTGTTACCGTATGTGGCGACAATACTGTGTGTTACAGTGAAGTTTTTGAAGTTATATTTCATAATTAAAAATCACTAAAATTATGCAAAAGCACATTTTATCAAACGATGTGTTGTAGTGTGACCAGTAGGAGATCATTGATGTGTGAATTGAATATGGTGACACTACAGTGTGTAACATTGTCTATTTTTGTAGTAACGCTTTTCGGGTTTGTTCTTTGCAGACGGTTCATTCGGACTTGTCTCTCAGCCGCCCGCTCATAGAGATCAATTTATATTATACGGCTTGTTTTGAGGAAAATTGGGTTGTAGCGCGTTGTCTACGTTACTATGATTGGAAAGAGGTGTCATTTGTGTTTTACTGAACCCCTTGAACTAAGCACTGACTGTATATCTTTATACTTAAGTCCAAGTTTAAAATAAAACTCTATGAACCGCTCCATTGTTAACATACGGAGCTGTCTGAAACACCGCCAGCGGGACATTAAACAGAAGGTGTTTGTCCAAACTCACAACAGGTTTTGCAAGAGAACACAAACATTTTGTGAGGAACGCAAAGTTTCTCGGTGAAACGCAGAAGTTTTGCGGGAGAAGGCAAAATACTTGAAAAATTTCCACCACCATGTCCCTTTAGGGGCTCCGTAGTTTCTTACAATCAAATAGCATTTAAATCAGGTTTGTCAAGCAAATATGCATATGTGCCGTCTTAAGGCCTGTTCATACCAACATGAATGTTTGGCATGACAATTCAATCTGATTTGTCTTTTTCGGACCAATGGGTGAAACGGCAGGCTGAATGAAAGTGCAGTTTCACTCTCTGACAGTAGATGGCGTTTATATAAAGAAAAAAACTGAAATACTCGGGGACACAGTGCACTATGTAACTTTACATATCTGACACCCACTTATCACAGAGAAGAAAAGTAGCAAGAAAGGTAGTCAAACAGTATTTACACCTTCATATACACTGTTCATATATACACTCTGATTTTGCTAAATGGTGCAACACCAAGGGCAATATCTACAACGATAACGATAAAGATTTAGTTAAAAATCCCTATAAATGTAAAAGAATAGCAGAGTCCATTCACACCACAACTATAATGATAACAGCACAGAGGAACGGTATCGCTGGAATCACTTTTAGAACGATTTTTTTCCAGCTGATGAGTGATAAAAACATTGAACCCAACCTGCTTTAAAGAGCTTAAGCATTAAAGCGACAGAGGACAAAACTCATAATAAACAGAACGCTATAGTGCATTGGTGTGGATACTAATATAGTTATCATTATTGGTGTGAACAGGCTTTGTTTGCTCATTGTTAGAACACAAATTAATTGTTTCACTTTTGATTTAGTTAATGTGGCAGTTACTATTATTCAGTGAAAGTGCTTCAGCATTAGAAAGGTCTGGTTATGATTCACATCTGTTTGGTTGTATATCTAGTTCTGTTTTTGACAGAAGCCTAGCCGTCTAACAATAGGCTGAGGGTCCCTGTAGGTTCACTTTTCATCATTGCCTTTCAAAGCCAGAACATAAAAGAACGGCCCCAGCATCCAACAGTCATACTCAAACTCACAACAAACATAAAGCCCCCAACTCACCTTTATATATATATATATGGCATATGAACACAGTCCTCGGCCTCTCTGTGTTCAGGAGCCTGCAGAGGGAGTACGAGCAGTTACGGCAGCAGCACGTTCAGTCCGGCACAGGAGCCACAGCTGTTAGCGGAGCGCCTGAGGAAGCTGACCTGTTAGCTGAAGCTAAACTCCTGCGACAGCACAAGGGACGGCTGGAGGCCGCATGCAGATACTGGAGGACCACAACAAGCAGCTGGAATCACAGCTCTACCGACTACGCCAGCTGCTGCATCAGGTAACAAGATGCCTACCTACACGCCGGTTTCAAACATCTGCCTTCCAAAGACTGGAATACACTACATGACTTCTGCCAAGATTTGTGGTGTCTTTAGGAGTCGACACTAGTTGCCGAAAGTCAAAGACAGTCTTCAGGTTTGAGTTGACAGATCTCACAAAAACATTGATAGATTCATTCCAGTCTGAGCTGATCAAACATGTTTGATATTCTGAGCCGATTTTAGTACAAGTTGTTTTCATACGTCATTTGTCATGCGTCTGTGGTGAAAACAAGCTCAAGATATTTTTCCACGTTTTATTCTGCGTCATACAATACATAAGTACAGAGTTATGGGGAGTACAGAGGTTGTCATGTTAAACATCATCAGCCGAAGAGGTGAACTCATCTACTCACTAGTCGCATTCACAGTTGTTGTGTTTATAATCGTGCTCTTCTAAACTATTCTAACTCTCATTTTTCAACTTTAAATAAAGACTGAAAGAGTTTTTAGAAGCTTAGTGATTGTGACATTGAAGTTGTGCCGCTGTAGTGTAGTTTCGTTCATAGCCTACTTTAGCTTTTTGCTTCTGACTATTGAATTTAGGCTTCAACATTTATAAAAACTTGTATTCACTTGTGAAGATAATCTTGATGTGTAAAAACCATAAACCTTTGTTGATCACAGAGCTTATTTCCTCCAATAATCCAAAATGAAAGTCAAATAAAAAATCTGGCCAACAATTATGTCATCCCTGCAGCGCTTTATGGGAATAAAGCTCGAATATTGTGAAGCCAAACTTTTGACTATCAGAATTAAAGCCTTGCATCTTATAACTGTCCACTTAGTGCCATTTTTTTTTAATATGCACATCATACCGTCGCTGTGGTGTGAAGCTGAGACTAACATTCACCTGTCTCAGGTTCAGCTCCAGCTCTATTTCGCTGTATAATCTGCTATTGTTCCACCTTCAATGGGCTTCATGGTTTAATGGGCAATGCCAGGGAGTCCAACAGCCGCCAATAGTGTCGTGAATCAAGCACAGGCGTTCAATGAGCCTTGATTTAGAGTAACAGTAATTTATTGGGTCTCCTGAGGGCCTGATTCACTGCACTGAGCCTCAGTTAGGCCAGATGGTCTTGTCAAAGGCTCTTAGCTAAATAAACACAATATAACTGGGTATCCAAAAAGGCCAACAAGACTGGCATTCCAGTCTGACATTTCTGGCTGCCTTGCTTTGACCTAGAGGAAGACTATAAGCAGTAATTACTTCTCACACATGACAAATAAATCTGTCTTTGAGGAACTGCTGATAATATAGATATACATATATGATGCTGTATTGTATTAGGAGGTACGATATTAACAAAAAATTATGTCTTAATATTTTCTGGGATTTCGACGATGACGTGTGTTTTTGTGAGGTTTATATGTATCATGGACAACTGACTCCCAAAGCTTCTCATATTCCTCATTTAATCAATAAATTGAATTCAAATAATAAGAAACTATAGGCTGTTACCAATCAAACGAACTCAACAAAAAACAAAACAAAAAAAACTGCATCTAAAACAGGATTTAGATTTATTTACACTGCAATTACAATTACATAAATAATATGTAAGATATCAAATAGGATTTTCTTTATTGAAATGATTCTTTAAATATCAAACTAAACAAATCATGGAGTCATTTATTCAACAGATTTATTCAGGAACAAAGCTAGTGGCTGTCTTTAAGAATGTATTATTAATCATAGATTCGTCCAAAACCTCTGATACGGAGTTCTGTTTGGGTGAACTGATTTTGTTGGCGGAAATAGAGCAAAAACAGGCAATTTTGTGTCTAATTATATTAAATTCTTTTTTTATTGAACTGTTGTATAAAATGTATTTCACATTACAATCTTGCTAATATTTGGGAAAAACAGCACTATTGTGTGTTATTGCTTGGCTTAATATAGAAATAGAAGACAAAAACGCATGAATTTGTGTTGCGTTGTTCGTCTGTTGTTTGGGATAGTGACAGACTGGATAATGTCAGCTCCCGCGCCGTTAAAACAACAATTGTGATATTATCATAGACGATACATATCACACACCCCTAGTTTTGTAGGTTTATCACTATCAGTTTTTAAACCATGCCTATCTCTCTTTCCAGCCTGAGTTAAATGGCACGTCGTCCTCCGGCTCTCTCCATCAGGATACAGCAGGACATCCCGAGCTCCCAGGTACACACACACACACACACACTCACACCGCAGGGTGATTATTCTGATGGCTCTGATTGACTTCTTTATGTTATAATCTGTTGAGTGTATTCTGTGTGTGTGTGTGTGTGTGTTCTCAGATGAGTTTCTCCGTCAGTGTGCTAACAGTAACGCTGATCTGGCTGAGGTTATGGAACAGATTAACCACAGTTTTCCTGCATGCTCTCGTAAGTCTTAACGCTCTGACTTTCCCGCTCTCAATCCGTCTCTCAGCATGCAAGCTAATACTCTGCTGTCTTCTGGGTTTTTGAACTCCTTCCTTCCTTTGTTTCCCAGTTTGTAGGGAAGTCTTTGGCTGCGTCCCAGTAGAGCGCAACAGTCAGGGTCTGGAAGTAAAAATCCATTCAATTTTCTTCATAGAATTTTTTTTTTTTTATAAAAAAAAAAGACACCTTTCAGCCAAATTCATTCAACTGATAATCCATTCAATTTTCTTCATAGAATTTTTTTTTTTTTATAAAAAAAAAAGACACCTTTCAGCCAAATTCATTCAACTGCTAAATTAAAATGCTGTACTACACTAGCCATAATCCTGAAGAGAAATCGACCAATCGGTAGTCAGTGTTAACTTTGTGAGCATAGTAGTTGGTCTAGGGCGTACAACTTTTTAACACATTATTTTGTATTGCCTATGAAGAAATTGAATGATAAAAATACTTCCAGAACCAGGCCTGCTGATAAAGTCATCAGTAAAAGTGTCTCCTCTCGTGCACACTCTACTGTATGCTAAAAGTGTGTACTTCACCGTAAGAATTTTGAAAGCTAGAACTGGAACAAGCTAACATGCCATTGGTGCTGCGTTTACATTTGCATCTTAGCATTACAATCATTTTACTTCGCTTTTGGGTTTGTAGTGTTATGAAACCCTCCAGTTTTCAACACAGTGGATAGAGTAGGAGGCGAGGAGAGAACACAACAGTTGTGTCTGATCCACAGTTTTATCTCACTTTAATGGAGACATCACAGTTTCTCATAAATGCAAGCTGCTATTCATAATTGCACTCATCAAAATGCCCTGTATTATGAGTTTTTACAGTGCATTACACAAATACACACTGCTCATTTTATCTAGTTTAATGCATATGCAAGCTGTTTTAATTCATTATAATAATTCGTTACATTTATACAGCGCTTTTTGGCTACTCAAAGCGCTTTACATGGAAGGGGGCATATCTCCTCAACCAATTTATTTTTGGTTATTTTGGTTTTCATTTGCATCAAATAATATTTGAATGTGCATTTGCATTTTTAATTACTGTTATTCACTCAGTGGAAGTGGTTTGATGAGTGAACACACTCACAGTGAGAGTGTCCATGACTATCAGATTGTCTCAGTCCACTCTCACGTGATAAAAGCTCGTTGCCTAACTTGTGTGTTTGAAAGCCTTCTGCTCCATCAGCATCACAACGAGGACGAACACTCGAGACTTTCTGCGAGGTATCAACTCACTGAAGAGCCTTCTGAGTGTTTGAATTCCTGTCTCAGGACAATGTGACGTGATGTCATGAATAATTATGAGACAGCGCCTTCTCATAGGATAAAGCCACGCGATCACATGAATAATTATGAGCGCTGCTGACGTGTTTGAACCTGAAAGACGAAAATGCCCAGAATATTATATTTTATTCTAATAACAGATGCATTGTCCAACATTGTTTCATTTCCCACATTCTTTATGCAGTATTAACACTTTTTTCAAGTCGAAAGCGACTCAGGGCATGAAATTATCACCTGCCACCATTCAAATGCAGGGTTTGTTTTGTGCACTGATGGGTAATTTTGCTCATCTACCAACCATTTTGACAGGCAACCTGTATAACAGCTCACATTTCCATTTAGCAACCTGCATGCTTGAAGATGCCATTCAGTTGTCCATTGCATTGCACTTGTATTACAGACTAGCCCTAGTATTTAGGATGGACAGTATGCAAATTTGCTCTGTCCTATTATCGTTCTCTTTCACTTATCAGTCTAAACACTGTTCAGTTTTTGTGAACCATTTAAGATAACTGCTTACTCAACAATCAAAGAATAGAAATCATTTGTGATCTCAGATATTTGTCTCAGATGGAAATAGCCTACGGAGTGGACTAGGCTTTAATGGCTGTATTAGATTTGATCTCTTCATAAATTGACTCAATTCTAGTAGATCAGCATCACATAACTGGTGAAATTATGTGCTCAAAATCCATCTGAAATTTTAGGCAAAAATCCATTCCAATCTGGTTTCCTCTTCCTCCATATAACCCGTGTTTTACGGATATCCCAGACTCCCTCAGTTCAGCCAAAGACGCCACTCTTCTGCCTTTGAAAACCCCTGTTCCTGGAGTCTGAGAGCTTTGATTGTGAATTATGTTTGTAATTGCTGTTGTTTAAAAGAAAATCGTTTTCTGAAGCCTTTAGAGACTCCATTTTGTGTGTTTTTATTACCTCAAAGTTACTGATAAGATTTCATTGTTATTGTGGAACTTCATTTTGAATTCCGCCCAGACTTTAACTTGCATTGTTAGCTAGAAACTCAGTGGAATATTGATCTTGGCACATTGTCGTTTTACTGCATTGGGCCCCCTGTGTGCGGTGAGATTCGGTCTGGGAGAAGATATGGAGCCATTTCCATTTTCTTTGTTTATGGGAACGTTTTAATGAAGGACAGAGGCACAGGTGATATGAGTGTTAGGAGTCGTCTCACTTGTGTTTGCTGTCGTCTCCCTATAGAGTTCATTAAAGTGCTCCTCTCAGTGTTCAGAAGAGCAATCCCATGAGTCTGAACTTCAACGCTCTAAATTAAAGGTTTTGCCATTGTGGAGAGTCTGCATGTGTTGTTCTTGTCAGGACTGTCTTAGTTAGGATAGCTGTTATATTGTCCAACTGTCTCTCTCTCTCTTTGTTTTTCCCTTCTGGGTTCTGAAGCATCAAGTGTGTCCTCAAGGCCGAAGGTAAGCACATCACAGTAAAAACACTCCACAGTAGAGCTGCACGATTAAATGTTAAATAAAAATAGAGTAAATCACCATTTGAAACTAACTTGATGTTCAAATAAAGATTGTATCAATTACATTTTCACCAGTAGGTGGCGACAAGTGACTGTTAAAACATTGTTTGTCAATGAATCATTCATTCAAGAGATTTGTTCAAATATTCTGATTCATCCAGTAATGCAACAAGTGAAGTCTTTATGAGTGAGTCATTGAATCATTAATTCAAGAGATTTGTTCAAAAACGCTGATTCATCCAGTACTTAATTCAAATTAATTGAATATTTTTAAACAGACTGCAGCAAATAACATTTTGTCAGAACCTCTAGTAAACCATGTTATTTTGTTTAGTTGTTTAGAAAAAGAATCATAGGGGAAAATGTGATCATTTATTCAGAATCGTGCAGCTCTTCTCCACAGCAGAGAAAGGGAATAGCTGAGGTTGTAACACCATTTTGCACCAGTTTTCTTATCCTATCTACTTGCAAATAGGTCTCTGAAAGCACTGGCCATATTTGTTCCATTAGTTCGCTTGAACCAGCTCAGATGGAAACACTATCAATCAAGTTTCTGTTAATGAGAAATCTTAGCGATGAGCGTGTATGTGAAGATCCATCACAGACGATAGTCTGGCGTCTCCATATGTTATATTTCTGTGATGATTTATTGACTGGTTTTATTTGGGGGGAAAAAAATGTGTTTGAAGCATTTGCATTATCAAAAGTTGGGGAATTAAAAATCACTTCTTATTCAGGAAAGTTTAAATAAATAAAAAGAAATTATGCCAAATTATTTTCAATAGGTTTGGTTCTGTTAGCGGTAGTCAGACTCATGAATCAGTCCCAAACTCATGAGTTCTTTCTTTGAATAAGTGCAATGATTCACTCACACACTGACTCAGCAGTCATCACCTGCTTACTCACTCAAACCATTGCCTTCATTATGTCCAGCTTACTGTGTTTGGTGACCCCAAGAAATCCAAACTGTGAACTCTAAATGTAATGCTAAAGTTGTGCAACCGTGATATAGTTCATTTTCAGCCTACATTTAGCCTATTGCTGATTGTATATAGGCTTCAAAAATCAAGACGCGTTTATTCTTGATGAATAAAACTTGTAAGAATCAAACTTTTGTTGGTCAAAGAGCTTATTTTCTCAGAATTGTTGATACTTAGTTCAATGAAGTTCAACATTCAGTTTATGCATTATAGATACTTACACAATATGTTTGTGTCCAGGTGATGTGAAGGGTTTCAGCAGAACATCCCTTTGAAGAGCAGAAGTCTAACTCGACATGACAAGAAGATTCCCATTCCAGAGATGCAGATTCCCAGCTGTCCCCAAGACAGAGGTGTTTATCCTCAAACCCAAAGACTCTGGAACAGAACCACACAGTTCATTCAATGGATATTACTACTGCGTCTGTCTGTACTATGCAAGTGTACATTTTATCCACATGTAGATTGTACGTGAGGTGTATCTGCCCATTGTTTTAATACTCGGATGATTATTTAGGGTTATGGGGGCCATTTATCGGTAACCTGTATGCTTTTATTTCTATGTTCACCGAGGAACCACACTGCTACCACATATCTTACACGCAGCTCACATCAGTTGCTGTTCAAATCGTTTAGTCGGAAAACGTCGTAGACATCAGTGGATATGAAGACGAATCGTTCTCGTAATGCTAAACTGTTAGCGCATGTTGCCCCCAGCATTGTTCTGTTCAAGTTTTAGCCTGTTTTGACAGTGTTTGCCGTGAAATCTCCCTTTAAAGCTCGTTTTGACAGTTTGTGCCACTGGCAGCAGCGCATCCGAACCCTCACTGCATTTCTAGAGCGCACGCACAGATGATGTACAACACAAACGTTACAATGCGTCCGAAATACCCTTTTGTGCCTATAAAGCATCCATTCCAGGAGAGACGAGTGGCCGAGAGATGCTGTATTTCTCAAAATCATGTAGAAAGATTATATTATAAAGACAAATGTAGGAATTATGGATTTTCAGGACGTTTGGCCCAAGATGATTTATCTTTGTGTAGTATAGTTTTATAAATAAATGTTTAAAAAAAACAAAATTAGAGAAAGCCATGATTGCCTTGCTACCTCAGACATTATCAATCACTCATTGGTTTGTTCATTGGTGTGACTGTCGATTGATTTCACTCTCCGTTTCCAAACGCAAAAGTAAGGACATCGTCCCATCGGTCATTCCTCAAAGCTACACTGGCTGTGTGAGTAAGCTGCCCCTGACAATTACATTGTGCTTTTTTCCCCCCTTGTTTTCCCAGCAATCCTTTCATTTTTCTACATGGTGTATTTGTGGTGTTGCTACCTTCAGTGAAGTGTTAGATTTGAGCATTACTGTAACACCTGCGAAACATTGTTCTCCAGCTGATTCTGACCTAGTGAAGTCACCGATGCAGTGCTGTTCTGACCCCAGCTAGATCCATTAAACCGACCACACTACATGTAATGAGGTTCCACGCGTTTTATTCAAAATAAAGTTTTTATAATGAGTGTTTTTTTTTGTCCTCCTTGTGAGTCTTTGTCTTATCGCATATTGTCTTATTAAATTGAAGACAGTTCTCACAAAAAAATAAGGTTTTTGTTGTTGTTCCAATCCCTTTCTTTCTTTCGTTCTGAGAAAGCCAGGAGAGAGAACTAATTAGTGAAATCAGCTGGCTGAGTTCATGGGTGGAATAAACATATGGCAGGACTTTTACTTTCTTCGTGTGTCGGCCATATCAAAATTCTCAAGAATAATTTTTTTTAACGTTGTCGTTGTCTATGACATCTCTCTTTCCACGCGCACTAACCCCCCAAACCCCAAATCATTCTTGTCAGTGATTGGCTGGAACACTGTTTATTATGTTCCGTGGCCAAGGCTGGGCCAGTTTGTTTTTGTTGTCGTTTGTGTGGAGCCTGGGCTGTCTACAGACACCGCGTTTTTTACAGATCGCATTTTTTACAGTTTTTTTCAGGGGACAGGCAGCTAGCGGATAGTGAGGAGATGTTTGCTGTATGTGACAAAAAAAAATTGGCCAAAAAAAACACGTGACATCCCTTAGAGCACCTTTAAATAAAATATTTCATTCAATTAATCAATATAGTGAACTTTATGAAAATTAAAAGAAAAAAATAACTATAGGTTTGAGCAACAATACTTGTGTTTGAGTACACTAAAAACAAATCAAAGAAAATGCAAAATGAGGATCTGGCAACAACATTTTACATGCAAACTACAATTTACAACACAACAGTAAAATGTAAAATAAATGAGTAAATTGGCTGAAACTAGAATATTTATTTCAAGTCTTGTTAGTCAACATTCAATTATAATTCTTAATGCATGTTACTGTGCACAAGTCAGCTTTGTTTCATGTTGGTAACACTTTATTTTACAGTGTCCTTGTTACATGTTACATGACTTATTTTACACAGTATATTATGCATAATCACGTGCAACTAACCCTAAACCAAACCTAATCCTAACTCTATAGTAAGTACATGTAGTTAATTAGTATTACTCAGTACACTGTATAATTACAGTGTAACAAAGACACCTTAAAATAAACTATAACCAAAATGGGTAACACTTTAGAGTCCTTGTTACACGTTACATTTATTTACTCTAGTAATTACTATAAACTGTGCATAATCACATGCAACCAACCTGAAACCAAACCCTATAGTAAGTACATGTAGTTAATTATTATTATTCAGTACTTAAATATATAATTACGCTGTAACACGGATACCTTAAAAATAAAGTCTAAACCCAAAATGTTTTATATACTAAAAACTGTTTTTGTATGTCAAAGTGAATTTTCTACATGGTAGGAAAAAAAATTGCTTTATGTCAAGAATATTAGCCATGAATGATTAAAATCAGCATTTCTTTCCCTTAAAATGGTCGCTGTGAGGTAAATGTCAGTGGCTCAACTAATAGTAGCGCTGCGCTTTGCCTCCGAAGGCTGGGAACACTATTACAGTGGTGAATTGAAAAGCTCCAGGGCAGGAGTGTCACAGCCAAATTTGTTTCTAACAATCTGAGTGAGCGCTTGCTAACAGAAGCCCACCATTCAAACAAAATGAAAAAAATATGTTTTCCCTACAAATGTATATACAAAACAAGCTTCCGCAGACTCCAAGGAGCAATTTTTCATATTTCACTATAACCTTGTTTGCATTGTGAACATAAAAGTGGCACCGTTGACCAATCTTGGCGAGATTTATATTAATCTGCCAGACTGCTGTAGCTCATATTAACCTGCTCAGATGAACCGGAGCTCAACGCAGTGGGAAGGTTTTCACCGGGCTTCATTTTCTTTCACTGCACATTTCTCTGGTGAGTGATTTTATTGGGCAAAAAAACCCTGTCTAATATCCATATATTGTTGAAGTGTGTCTCCGCTCTCACTGAACTCAACATGAATGCAAAATTCTCCTATTTACTTTACTACATCCCTGGTCTTATTGTGTAATATTCATCAGGGCACGTTAATCCAAATGATATTAAAATCACAAATCTCTTTTTGTTGTTGTTGTTTTAACCGCCCTCCTCCAAACACCCGATCCTTTAAGGACGTGAAATATGGAATATTAAGAGTTGAGAAACACTGCACTTGGAGCTGTGACATTAAAAACAGTGACTATTCCTGATAAAATCAATCGATTTCAAACAATCCTGGGAATTGAATGTAATTCAACATCTCGAGAAATCGACACTCGCTATTTATGATTCAGCTGAGGATCTTAATGTGATCTCTTACATATTGAAAGTGCATGGAAGCCCATTCTTATTGTGGATTACCGAGTAACAGCCCTTAATAATGTTTTATGACCCCTCCAAAAAATTGGGCACTAAATGTCTGGTACCCAATACAGATTTGAAATAGATTTAATGTCTCATTAACGCCGGTTCAGTGCTATCTAGATCCCTGCATTATCGTCCGTTCTTTGAAATAAATATAGCCTGCATTGATATTTAATTGCTATTAAATCATTATTTGAGTCAAACATCATCATCTACTAAAAAACTTCTGCCTAAAAAACAGTCATCTTCATTGTGAAAGAGAGCTTTTTCACTCCTGAAATGAATTAATCTCTGAGGGTGTTTGTGTTATACTGTAAGCAGAGAGAGAGAGAGGGAATGAACTGGAACTAAGTGAGAACGAGAGAGAGGGAAACTAATTAGTGGCAAAGCCTGTTTCCTCCCCTCCTCGTACGGTCCAGAAGTTCCCGGAAGAATTCGAGACATTACTCTGGTGTTTCTGTTCAGTAAATCACGCCTGTCCCTCTGTACGGGGTTTGACGTTATCATTAGTTGTTGGAGGCGGGAGGCAGATTCATCTTGGTCATCTCTGGCGCTGTCAGAGAGTGGCCGTCTGACCTCAGCATTGCTGCTGCCCATCTATTAGTCTCACTGCTGAGCGACTTTTTTTTTACAGCTTCATTTTTCTTCTGACATATAAGCAACTTTCAGAGCCTGGAGTCTGTTGGCAAAACTCAAAGATTGATCTTCAATTTGACATGTTTATTTAGACAATATTTCTCAGTGTTGCATGGCCATTACATCACCGTTATATACCTTAAACTTTAAATTGACTTCTGTGATAAATGTTGCCGTAAACCACTTAAAGAAATTATTTAACCATACATCTCGTGTTGTTCCAAAAAAAAAGTAAATAATTAAAGTCAAAGCAGAGTTAACCACTTTGTCTCTGAACAACACACAGTAGTGGCATTCCTGAATTAATCAAGGCTTTCAGATGAATGAATGATTCAATGGCTAACTCATAAAGACAGCTGCTTCATTTGTTACCCAATAAATGAGTTTCCAAACAAACAGGTTTATTGAATTGATTCAATGAATGTTTCATCACCTACTTGCAAAGCAAAGTAGCCGGCAGAATGTTTCATCACCTACTTGCAAAGCAAAGTAGCCAGCAGAAAAAAAAAAGTGTACCACTTAGTGGGCAGTTACATCTACCTAGTACCTATGTACCTACATGTACCATCTACCTAGTCGTGGGCTAATGGTTAGCGGGTCTAATTGGTAACCCAAAGGTTGCTGGTTTGATTCCAGTACCGGCAGTAAATGACTGAGGAAGGCACCTAACCCCCAATCTCTCCCTGGGCGCCACAGCGTAATGGTTGCCCACTGCTTCGGGGTATGCAGTGTGTGTGTATTCACTACTCACTACTCCTAATGTGTGTGATGGGTTAAATGCAGAGGACAAATTCAGAGTATGGGTTACCATATTTGGCCTTCACATGTGACTTTACTAACCTTTGTATGGGGAAATACGGCGATTCCGGTTTGTTAGACTTTGAACATGCAAATTCCTTGAGTCCTTTCTTGAGTCATGCAAGTGACCTCTAAGTAAGTAGTGCTTCATACATTGCTACACTATTGACAATAGTGCAGCAATAGTGCAGCATTTGACACTGTAGATCATAGAACTCTTATAGATAGGCTGGAAAACTGGGTAGGAGTCTCTGGGACAGTCCTTGATTGGTTCAGATCGTACCTGTATGGTCGGAATTACTTTGTTAATACCATCGGAAACTCTGAATCTGATAGGGTTGGCATGACATGCGGAGTTCCACAGGGATCAGTTCTTGGACCGCTTCTGTTTAATCTCTATATGTTACCTTTAGGCCAGATTCTACATAACAATAACATTAATTACCATAGTTACGCTGATGACACTCAAATATATATGGCTCTTAATTCTGATGATAACAGTTCAATAGATTCTTTATGCCACTGTATAGACCAAATAAAAACCTGGATGAATCTAAATTTTTTACAACTAAACCAAGATAAAACTGAGGTTATTGTGTTTGGTAACAAAAATAAAAGAACAAGTATTATTAAAGAATTAGATTCTCGGGCCTTTAAAAC
>FLSR01000342.1:0-15866 GCA_900092035.1 Leuciscus waleckii | reverse complement strand
GTTAGTTCATGTTAGTTAATACATAAACTAATGTTAACTAATGAACCTTATTGTAAAGTGTTACCAAAAAACCTTGCTGTATTTTTGTGTCGTTAATTAAGAGAACGTACACCGACGAAAGTGACGTGAACGCTCCCGACATCGTAATTACGACTTCCCAAATCTTAAATATGAACTTCCCAGGAGCACTTGACCGCACCATTAATATATACCCCAGAAAGTTATAAATATTTGATAGTAGGCTTTTTAGGATGCAATGCTGAATCATTCACAATAAGAGGTTTCACATTCACATTAGGTTTTTAATGACAACTAATCAGAGCATGATCTCAGTTAATATACAATTATCTGGTCCAATAGTCAGCCATCATAATTATGATTCGCTCATACTTACAGCATTTATTAAACCCATATAATTCTGTTATTGGTGAACAGATCATTGATCTAACATGATGTTGTGTGTTGTTTCTCGGGTCCGGATTGATTTCAGCAGTGCTGTTGTATCTGTGTGTGTGTGTGGGCAGGTTTGGCACTGAGCCGGCACGCTGCGCTCTCATATCTGGGCTCTCTGCTCTTTAATAATGCATATACAGCACTCATTTAAAGCTGGCACGACCCATCTTCACCCAGGCCCCTTGACAATCTCACATACGCGCTCTCAGTTTCTGAAACCGGAGGGGCAGGGGAACATCTGCTAGTGAGGATGAAATCTAGACTGTGAGCAAAATGTTGCACAGCGTGTGACTGAAGTTTCTGTTGAGTGACCCCTCAGCTCCATAAAATACTCTAACTTTTATCTGTGTCTCTGGATACTATCAGTGAACTACGGGCTACAGAGATTCTGCTCACCGGAAAATAAAGCGCAGGGGCTGGTAATGTTAAACCGTGTAGATACAGTTCTGAATGCTGATTGGTCAATGCGGTATATCGTTCTGCTAAAATACAAAAATCGTTCATCATACACGCTGCAATATTCCATTACAAAATACAATAAAGTTGTTCATTTTAAAACATTGGGAATCTGTTCTTTGTACTTTTGTCAGTTAAATACAATTGAGAGAGAATTAACAAATCACAGATTCTTGATTTTATTGCGTTTTACAAAATGTCCCTAACTTTTCTGGATTTGGGGTTGTAGTTATGACAATACATTTAAATAACATGGAAAGAAATACCAGTTTGCAATATATACCAGTTAGTAGCATAACAAGCAGTTTTTTTACCACTAAAAATATCTGGAATTGGATGGCTACAGAATCTTTTCTCAGAATTGTGAGATATAAACTCGCAATTGCGAGTTGTAAAGTCCAATTCTATGGGACCCAGTAACTGTTTTGGTAAGCCTTTCTCTGCAAGCATGTCAAAAAACAAGCCGATCAGATTTCGATCACCTTTTGACGTAGGAAGGGGATATTATTATTATATAACCACCCTTTTATCTGCACGTTTTCACCCACAGTGCTGCCATTTGGTAATGGCAATGGCAAAACTTCAAGCAAAGCATGTAAAGACAGCAGTGGATTCATTTTATTTTCAAGGAAATCCCCCAGAAACAGATGTAACTCCACAACTACATAAATGTATCCACTTACCATTCAGAAACGTCCAGGTGCAGTCTAAAAGTTGCAACCTCTTCCTGAGTCTCTCCATAAAGCTGCACTCCGCTACTGTTATTTCTATAGAGGTTATTTCTGAGCCGCAGCTCTTTGCATTTAAAGGGAAACACACACAAAAAAAACGGTACATTTTTGCTCACACCCAAAAAGGGGCAAATTTGACAAGCTATAATAAATTATCTGCGCTGGGGGTATTTTGAGCTGTAATTTCACAGACACATTCTGGGGACACCATATGACATCTTGTGAAAAGGGGCATAATATGTCACCTTTAAAATAGGCCTACCTGCTTTGATATTTTTAATACGTCGTAACTTTTTTGATAAAAGCAATAATGTGATTAAATGTTCTCCACTGCTTAATTATAAAAATGTATATTTATCATTGGATGAGCCATGTCATAAGATGTTGAAAAATAAAGCAATAAGTAACAATATTAATATTTACGCAGTAGATTTTTAACACTTCAGATGTGGCATCATCGCACCTGAATAGTGTTACTCTGTCCTAGTGAATCAGCATGTGAATTGCCTTTTTCTTTAGGAAACTAGTCACGGATGTAAACGGACAGAACAGTGGTTCAATAATCTCCAAATGGCTGCTCTGTCCTTCTGCCAGCCTTGTCGATTCTTGATGGTGTTGGTTTCATTAAGGATTTGGCAGTGTGTCTGTGGTCCTGAAGGCAAGGGAATGAATGAATACGGGATTGGAGCGTGGAGAGTTCCCTCTGCTGTATCTGAAACTCCTAAATGGCAGACTGGGGAAACTGGCAAACCAACTCTCTTCCTTCAGCCCTCATTCTCAGCGCTCTACCCATCCTCTGTTCCTCTCTCATGTGCCGTTTGGCATAGAATGAGGCTGAAGAGCCAAGCCGAGCAACGGCTTTATCCATGATAGGAGAAAATCAAAAGAGAAAAATGAATTCTCATGCACCTTGCAGCTTTCATGTGGTGAATGTGGGAGGTGATATGAAGTGTCATGGGGTTGTACATGTGTTTACGTGCTGGAAATGAAAGGTACACAGAAAACAGATAAATTACTTAGCAGAGGAGACAATCATATCTCCAAACAAATAAAACATCACACTTTATATTTAACCTCAGGGAGTAATATTCAGCAAAAAACCATCAGAATATCCTCTGAGATCTGCGGCTGATGATAATGGCTGCTTCAGGGTAGAACATAATATTGTACGTGATGTACGGTCACGAAGGATGATTTGAGTCAATTTCATCCTCAATAGCAGCAGAACACATTTACACTGGCAATGCAGAGATCTGACGTCTACTCAGAGACTGCTGGCATCCGTACAGGATGAGAGATGGGCAGAAATACCCAGAAGAGCTGAAGAACATGCTGAAGAACATGCTGACTCATGTTAGATAGGGTTGGGAATCTTGGGAAAATGAGGGGCATAACATATATTTGATCAAAAATCCCGTTTAATAAACCATAAGTCTGTACTGTTCTACAACAGAAATAGATTAACATTAAAGCAAGCATATATTGCCCATTGTTGGTGATTTTAACAAACACATAGTTCTACTCCGGTACGCTACAGACATGAATGATTCCCTGTGGCTTGCTGATGTGTTATTACTTTTCTTAGCAATCAGGCTTATTGTTTTCTCTTCTCCAGAATATCAAAAGGCATGTCCCAGTTCGCATATGCACTATTCTTTACCATTATGCCATTGGTGTTCTTTAAATAGATTAGTGTGTTCACACAGAAAATTACAAAAATCCACTTTAAATACCTGGATGATGCAATTAATTAACTGAAAGAAATATTGGACACTTGGGGTCAGCCCTATGTTCCCACGGCCCTCTGTTCCCACATTTCTAAGAATTTTTTTTTTACTGAAAATTTCGCAAATTAGGCCCTATGTTCCCACAGCCCTATGTTCCCACAGCCCTAACCCTAACATACCTAAAACCTACCCCTCACAGGAGGGAGACTTGTCTGGGATGTAATTGGGCTATCCCTGTACCAGCACAAGCACTAAAACCTACCCTTCATAGGGGACATAGTTAAATGAGAAAACATAGGACTGTGGGAACATAGGGCTGTGGGAACATATGGTTGTGGGAACATAGGGCTGTGGGAACATAGGGCCTAATTTGCGAAATTTTCAGTAAAAAAAAAATTCTTAGAAATGTGGGAACAGAGGGCCGTGGGAACATGGGCTGACCCCAAGTGTCCAATATTTCTTTCAGTTAATTAATTGCATCATCCAGGTATTTAAAGTGGATTTTTGTAATTTTCTGTGTGAACACACTAATCTATTTAAAGAACACCAATGGCATAATGGTAAAGAATAGTGCATATGCGAACTGGGACATGCCTTTTGATATTCTGGAGAAGAGAAAACAATAAGCCTGATTGCTAAGAAAAGTAATAACACATCAGCAAGCCACAGGGAATCATTCATGTCTGTAGCGTACCGGAGTAGAACTATGTGTTTGTTAAAATCACCAACAATGGGCAATATATGCTTGCTTTAATGTTAATCTATTTCTGTTGTAGAACAGTACAGACTTATGGTTTATTAAACGGGATTTTTGATCAAATATATGTTATGCCCCTCATTTTCCCAAGATTCCCAACCCTATCTAACATGAGTCAGCATGTTCTTCAGCATGTTCTTCAGCTCTTCTGGGTATTTCTGCCCATCTCTCATCCTGTACGGATGCCAGCAGTCTCTGAGTAGACGTCAGATCTCTGCATTGCCAGTGTAAATGTGTTCTGCTGCTATTGAGGATGAAATTGACTCAAATCATCCTTCGTGACCGTACATCACGTACAATATTATGTTCTACCCTGAAGCAGCCATTATCATCAGCCGCAGATCTCAGAGGATATTCTGATGGTTTTTTGCTGAATATTACTCCCTGAGGTTAAATATAAAGTGTGATGTTTTATTTGTTTGGAGATATGATTGTCTCCTCTGTAAGTAATTTACCTGCAGCCCATTGAGATGTTATTACAGATATTATAGCCTATATAAAACATAAAACAGCTCAAGGTTTCTGGAGTTCAATAACCAGAGATTTTATTGATATTTTTTTTATTAGTGTTTTCGATTATGTTACTTGCTTTGTGCCGAAAGTCTTATTTGAAATGGCTGAATTATGCAGTTGTTTTAATTTCAGCATTTTACAGTTAATATAATGAGAAATGAGATGTTCTTTGATCTTTTGTAATAAAAAAGTTACTGTGAAAACATTCTGTAAGTTTAGAACTAATAATTTCCTCCCCAGCCTAAAAAGACCATTTATTGAAATGAAGGTCTTATTGTAAAATCCTCAAATTAAATCTGAATACATTAACACATGTCCATTTGGTGTTTAGAGACTTGGCCAGTCCAGTCACATTGGCTATGTTTACATGCACAACTTTTGTTTTAATCGGACTGAATTCATTCCGAATGATGAATCTGAACGTAGTGTTTACATGAACGCCAAACAAGTGATTGGGTTGATGTGTGCGTTTATATCTCACAAGCTTCAAATCGGAATAGATTTTCTGACATGCGCACACTGCACAAATATACAGAGTTTCCCGCTGTTTGCTCTTAATATCCATTCTCCTACATTGGTTCTTTATTTCTTTTAAAAAGCAGACTTAATATTGATCAATTTCTGGTCATAATTTGGAGACAATGAGCATATGAACCGTTGTGTGTCGTCTGTGGATGAGAATCTGAAACAAGGACTGGTGGGATGTTGTCCTGCTCCACTTCAAAGACGCTGAGGGAAAGGAGGATTTAGAATGACGGGACACTCGTTTATATGACACATTATTCAACAGGAAGAACAGCTTGTCTTGCTCATCATACGTCATTACGCTATTTCTACGTCATTTCACATGTGCTGTCCTTTCAGTTTCTGTTTTCAATTCATTCAAGAGTTTACAAGTTCTCTCTTTCGGATTAGAAAAGTAATACACCACCCCTTTCAATCTGATCGAAACTCATTCGGCTCAAGCTCAATCAGATCGATTAAGGTGTTTTCATGAGCGCTTTTCAGTCCGATTGAGGCGTCAGTCCGATTACTAATGGATTATGTGGTTGCATGTAAAAGTAGCCAGTGAGATAGGGAGGAAGTAGGATAGATATTGGTATTCCTAAACAACAGAAAACCAAAGAAAAGAATCTGAACGGCCCACTCTCTGACCAGGGCCCTTAATAGCATACAAGACAGCATACATATCCAGGCCTCATCAAAATGGCTTGATGTGTGTGGGCCAGATACGGCCCATATGACCAACATATGAGAACTGAGCCATATGTGCAATAGTTGGCCCTGATGAGGCATGGATATGTGTGATATTGCCAGCCACACTCAGGTTGAGTCATTGCCGTCATGCAGTATGTGGGCCAGAAGAATGTGGGAGATGTGGGCCACAACTGGGACAGATGTCATTTGCTATCTGGGTGCAAGCGCCCTAATCATACAACACAAGACAATGAACTCAGAGAACAGAAGGCAATACATACACACAACATAATGAACTAAAAAAGAAACAGGTGTGAACTAATCAATGAAACAGTGAATCACCATGACAACAAATGAACACAAACTAGAAACCATGACAACAGAAGGAAATGCAGGAAATAAAGTAATACACACCATTTTCTACTAAAAACTGAAACCGTTTTATGCGTTTTGGCTGTTCATTTAAAATACAAACTTATCAAAAGGGGTTTCAAAGTGCAAGTTTTGGAATACAATACTGTTATCGTCTCGGTGTAAACTACAAAAACATGAATTTGTGAAAACGGTGACGTCATGCACATGCAAATTACCTGTTCAATATATATAGACCTTATGTAGCCCCGCCCCTTTTCAGCGCTGCGCTCGTTGTCTTTTGACTTCCGGTCTGTACTTTCACAGCGATTCTGCGTGTTTATTAATGAACGGCTCGTTTTAAAATCTTCCCGGTCGACTGACATTTGTTAAGACATCTGCTTTAAACATTACAGTCCGCATGTAACTTTCGTTAACTTTACATTAAGTAAATCCACTTCAAAAGCTAATTACTCCTGGACAGCAATGCCATAGAAATATACAGAGCGACCGCAAAAACGGAAGTTAAAAGACAATATTCTAAAGATGGCGGAGCCCTCGTTTCTCTGGCGCATAATGTATAGCCGAGTTGTGTTTCTTTACAAAGTGACGTCCCCAACTACTGGTCTGGCATGAATAATACAGAGATTTTAATTGTTTTTGTGGATCTGTGTGAATGGGATCGGTTTGACAATGTGGTCGTCTTTACGTGAAAAACGCAAAGGACGCAACATCGTTGTCATGTACCCTAAAAGACGATGAAAACGAAAACCAAAACACCAACATATGTGACAGATAACTAACCAAACCTAGATCCCTTGGCTTCAGTCGAACTCTCATCTCTGGGCTGTATCTCTCACTCACATTTGAAAAGAGTGTTTACATAAAAGTCTTTATTTGTAAAAATGAATGTATCTACCTCTTTCTCTCACTCATTTGATAACCTTTATGGATCAGTCTATTGAATTGGAGTGTACTGTTGAGAGACCATCAGCATTTGTATACAATATTATGATTTATGTGGATCGTGTGTCTCTTATCACCCACTTTAATGTGCATCATTAGCTCTTTCACTCCTGCGTGTTGCTGGAGAAGAGGCTGACGGCTTATACTGTATACAGCCAACCTCTCGCCCACTTCTCTTACCCAACAAGTGCCTTTTTGCAGTGTGCAGTGAAAAGCAGAGTAACTTGGCAATAGAAAACCTTGTATTTATCACCCTGAAGATAGCGCTTACGTCCAGAGTGTCCTCCCACACACACACACACACACACACACTTCGCACATATACCTTAAATGCCACTTGTGAAAAGGGCACACTTAAGCGTTCCTTCAAAAGAGTGCTTGATTTCAAAATAAAGTACTTAATGCTCATACTTCATACTGTCACGTGTACCGAATGTTTTATTTTGTAATTTTGACTTATTGCAACCTCACTCCATTAATGATATTTAGTGTTGTAGAGTTACATTTTTGCATGTGTTTTTGATATATACTTGATATTTACATATACCCACTTTAGGTATATGTAATGTAATGCTGGATGCACTGACTCCAGATCATGTACTCCAGAGAGCATGTACTTATCTTTTTTATGTAACTGCTGAGAAAATTGTCAACTTCTTAACTCTGATTCGTTTTTTACCTCTTGGGTATTTTTAATTAAATCCCCCAGAAATAGGTGGTAAACAGACGAGAGGCAACAAGATGTTTTTCTAAATGTAGTTGACTGTTCATTAAACGTGAGACGTGGTCTAAACGCTTAAGCCTGTGGGGACACATCTGATTGGCACAACCTCTGTACATGATTTAACAGAATAGTACATGTGTGTGTGTGCATGCGTGCGTGCGTGTGTGTGATCGAAAGAGAGAGCTGGAGACTGAAGGATGCAGATGCTCTTTGCTGTGGATCTGAGCAACTGGCTGGACTAATTATTATTGACATACTCTGTGCTAATGAGGAAATAAGTCAAACCAAAAACTGACCTGTCAAAAACAAGTATGAATGAGGACACAAATGTGTGTTACACAGTGGAGTGTATAGGAATGAAAGAAAATTGAAGAATCAGAATTAGGCCTTGGTTCAATTAGGAAATTTAAAGGGGGGGTGAAACACTCAGTTTCAGTCAATCTCATGTTAATCTTGAGTACCTGTAGAGTAGTATTGCATCCTTCATATCTCCAAAAAGTCTTTAGTTTTATTATATTTATAAAAGAAAGATAGGCTGTACCGAGTCTTTCCGGAAAAAAACGAGCGGCTGGAGGCGTGCCGTGTGGGCGGAGCTAAAGAATCACGAGCGCCAATCACACACACCATACATCGCATGCTCCATAGATACATTAACTATACATGATCATGTTGTTTACTTGCTGTGCTTACTCGCCGATAGCTAACAACACACAGACATTAGAAGCAGTTTTACTCATCGCCTGCGGTTCCAACGCACGACCGTGAACCTTTATCGTGGGACTGCTCCATCCTTAAAGGGGTCATATAATGGTACATGCACTTTTACAAGTTGATTGTACTGAAATGTGTGTTGGCAGTGCCTGTACACAACCATCATAAAATGATAAAAATCCATCCAGTGTGTACCCTGAGTGTAAAAATAGCCGCATTCATCGTGAAGCGTGCAAGCTATTTGCAAAGATTAATATAAAGATTAATATAAAGGTCAATAAAACGTTACACTCACTTGTTTTTCTGGAGGTTCAGCAGGAACACGAATAGTTGGTACTGATCCTTTTTTCTGGAGCAGCTTCTTCGCAAAAACAGCTTTATACTGACCCTCGTTTGTAAAGCAGTCTCGAGTCTGGTGAAATGATTCGCGCAAACATGACAGCATTGACGTTGATCGTTGGGAATATTCCCTTCGAAGACAAACTCAGCCACTGCGTCTTCAGCTGTACGGATTTAGAAACATCATCAATATGACTGCTGTGTTCCTTATTACACCCAAGAACAGAACACCACAATCGTTAGACGCCATTCTACTCAGCACTCCAGCTATCAACAATGAACGCGCGTCGGCGCGTGCTATGATTGACAGCTCGCTCACGAGGGCGCGTCTGTGTTTGAAACGCTGCTGTCAATCACCCATCGTGGGCGGGACGTCGATATTGTGACGTCACAATATCGAACAGCTTGATTTGAGACAGGAGGAAACATATAAGAAGAAACAGCTTGATTTGAGATGGGAGGAAACATATAAGAAGATTTAAAAAAAAAACCACTGGATGGATTTTTATCATTTATGATGGTTGTGTACAGGCACTGCCAACACACATTTCAGTACAATCAACTTGTAAAAGTGCATGTACCATTATATGAGCCCTTTAAGCATTAGACGATCTGCAAATCCGGCGTCGAACTGGGCCTTGTTTATAAAACAATCATCGTCGAAATGCAGGGAACAATCAAGAACACTTGCACAACTCCGTTGATGACTTCCCTAAAGCCGAGCACAGCGCTTTGATGGGCGTACTGCTTTCACTCTCTCGCTACGGGTGCGCGCGTGCCCTTCCAGGAGAAGTGCCCTTAGGACCCGTATAAGGAAATTCCGCACCATCTGACGTCACACACGCCCATACTCGAAAAAAAAACTTTCCGAAACTTGTGACAAACCGGAAGGAGTATTTTTGGCACAGAAATACTCCTTCAAACGTACAGCTTAATTTTTGAAACTTTGTCCATGTTTAGCATGGCAATCCAACTCTTTAACAGTGTAAAAAACTCAGTATGCATGAAATAGCATTTCACCCCCCCTTTAAGAAGCTTTTATAAAGGTGCCTTAGAAAAAAACATCACTGATGTGCATCTTGGGACAAAACAATGGCACTGACTTATTTTAAGATACTGTATCTCAGTGCAAGTTGCTTTCAGTTAAAAGAGCTCATTTTAGTCTGGGACTAGGCTTAAACCATGTCTGTGAAAAATAGGCTATCTGTTCAGATAATTAACTTATGGAAAATACTGTAAAAATACTAAGAAATTGAGTTGTTACCCCCAAAGTGCCTGAACCAGAACCAGAAATAAAAGATTTTTAAAGGTATTATTACCAATTGGCTATGACTTCATTATTTTGAGCTAGCATGATGAAAATATAGAAGTCCATAACTCTCAACTTCTGATGCATAAACTTTGCTCTCCATCTGTGTTGATTCAGAGATGCGGTGAAATAGAAGATCACTAAATATATCAATCCCCACTCTGCCCATTCACTGCCAAAGAGTGTAAGTGTCAGTTTTGCTCTGTGTCCATATTGGTTTCTTTCTTTTGTTTGTTAGTCAAACTGCTTTGGATATTAAAGCAATAGTTCACACGAAAACGAACATTCTGTCGTCATGTCACTCCAAACCTGAAAGAAAATAAAGTAGGCCTTCAGCATTTTGGACATTTTTAGTTCCACAGAAGAAAGAAAGACATACTCGTGAGGGCGAGTAAATCATTTTCATTTTTGGATGAAGTAACACTTTTAAAACTTCATCCTGATTGTAAAAAACATCCATCTCTCTTAACCCCCCTCACGTTGGCTGTTTGATGAGGATGGTGGTGATTCTGAAGTGCTCAGACATCTCTCTCTTGATAAGAGTCTCTCTGATTAATTTAAATCACATGAATATTGAGATGAGGATGAGATTGAACAGCTTTGATTGACAGTATCAGAAGCAGCAATGCTAATCTGACCTGATTCATCATCTCAACAGCTGATTAAACTAAAACACAAGCTCTTCACACTCCAGTGAAACTAACACTTGTCTACACTGAGACTGATCGATGAGACAAACGCTCCCATTAAAATCAAAAAAGTTGTCTACAATGTAAATGGGAGCATTCTAGCATTCTATGTTTTGCTTGCTTGTGCTAGCATTGTAGACTTGATGAAAGCGGAAGTATATTTATGGTGTTTTATGTTGTGTTTTTATATCATGTTGCATCATTTACTTGCAATGCAGAGCTCCCACATATTTATTCGATCAAATCAAGCTTAAGTGGAGAGTGAGAATAGCTGACCAGAGGCACTGAAGCAGGTGTCAGGGTGAAGCTGGTCTTGAGGCTGATGAAGAAGGTTAATGTTCTGCAAAATTCGATTTCTCTCCCCACCTTTCTGCTTCCATCACACAGTTTCCTGAAGAGAGTCGATTAAGATGCTTTGTGGCAGATACAATAGCACCGTTCTGTGCATCTACTAATGAATAATATAAATGTAGACATGATTTTGTGTGCAGGTAAACATTTAGGAGGATTACACACTAGAGTGACCTTCTGTCTTCCATTCATGCTGCTCTTTTTTTTCATACAATGAAAATTGATGGGTTGATCAAAATATAAAAGGCCTTCATGCCTTTCCAGACTTTTGCTCATCTTTGAAACACAAATGAAGATATATTTAAGGAAACCTGAGAGATTTTTGTCCCTACCTTACACCACAACTTTCAAAGTTCTGAAGATTTACAAAGACACTGTAAAAGTAACACACACACACACACACACACACACACACACACACACACACACACACACACACACACACACACACACAGGGGTTGCATCCTGGAGTTGTGGCAGGTGATATGCAGGTGGCCAGGGTAATGAGGGCAGGCTAGGTAGCCTCCAGGACGGTACCGGTAGTACAGGAGACCAGGGAGGCAACGGCAGTTTAGTGAGCCAGGGGGGGATCAGCTCAGCCACTATGGCCAGGGACGTATCGGGAACTTCTCTCACAGGAACGGACTCAGGAATTTCTCACTGGAACGGACTTGGGAATTTCTCTCAAAAAATCCCTTGTGTGGTCCTAGAGGGTTCTACCTTGTTGTTCCAGGCAGAGGAATTTTACTGCTGGCAAGTCCATTGAGCCATTTCTCAGGTCCTGGATTCTGTCACGGTGGGTGGCTGTAATGTAAGCGCACGATGATGAAGATACTCAAATGGAACTTTAATCCAAGAATCAAAACGATAAACAGGAGATTTACTCAAAGGAAACACAACTACATACACATTGACATTAAACAATCCAGGACAAACAACAGAAACGGAGGGAAACTGAGGGTTTAATACAAGGGCAAACAAATGAGCTAACGAGATAATTAATGAGGGACAGGTGAATAGGATGAATAAATGTAACTGGGTCAAAGGAAAACAGCCAAACAGAAAGTGAACACAATGAAAACGAAGACAAATGAGAACATAACCCTGACGGAGGGTGAGTAAATGATGACAGAACTTTATTTTCGGGTGAACTATTCCTTTAAGTTTTGGCTGAATGAATACAACACAATGAGTTTCTCTCATCGCTCTATCTGTTTGGACTGAGATAGTTTATCTGGGTTTTTAAACATCTCTTGCAACATTGACTCGCAGTGCTTTCGATCAGTTTTGAACTGTGGGAACAATTATATCAAATTAATGCAATAGTGTCTGGATAATTGCAGTTAGTACTATAACCCTCTTTAATGATCATTAATCAGTAACGTCAGGTTACATGTGTGATTATGTGCCACTTACAGTGATTGAAGAGTGAAAATATGGATGTGCTCAACTCAACCCTGAGAATTATTCAAGGAGTTGCACAAATCTAAATTCTGGCTTCATTTATTCACCATGATAATAAAAACTCATAACTTTATTTCACAAAAGAAGACATTAGTCAGAAAGTCTAATCTTTCTTTTCCATACAATAAAAAATACACTATAATAAAAATCATAAAAGTTGTAGTCCAATTGACCAACATTTTTGCTTCTGCTCTGAAATCTCATTTACATAATCTAAATGCTTGTTTGACATCGAAGGCATAAAAATTATAGCCTATTGTAAAAGGTGCATTTTTGTGTACTTTTGATAATCGTATACTTATTACAGAAATAATACACTGCTGAACAAAATCATAACCGGGTTGTAAGTACTGCTTCAAAATGCCAAAAGAAGAAACAAGAGCAAGAGACAAAAAATAGAGACAGAGAGTAGGCAATTTATTGAAAACTGCATTTAAACTCAAAAGGCTGTTCATCAGCTGATAAAAAGTTTAAGACCATAGCCCAAAAATAAACCCACAATAGAACTAAAAGTGTCAAAAAAGACTCTGAAGTGAGTAGCCCCACAGTTCTTGTTGATCACTTCAAACACTCGTTTCGGCATGCTTGATGCGAGTGTTTCCAGGAGGCTGGTGGAAACGTTGCTCCATGTGGTGAAGATGGCTTCACGAAGGGCATCCACGGTCTGGAACTGACGTCCGTTTTTGTAAACTTCCCTTGCCATCTATCTCCAAATGTTCTCAATGGGATTTAGATCAGGGGAACACACAGGATGGCCCAAAAGAGCAAAGTTATTCTCCTGGAAGAATCTTTGTCCTGTTGAAAGACCGACAGACGAGGGCCCTCAGTCAAGAGGGATGCCCGCTGCAACAGGTCCACATAGCCAGCCGCGGTTTGACGCCCCTGCACAACCTGAAGCTCCATTTTCCCATTGAAGGAAAAAGCACCCCAGATCATGATGGAGCCTCCTCCACTGTGCCGCGTAGATAACATCTCCGGTGGGATCTCCTTGTCATGCCAGTAACGTTGGAAGCCATCAGGACCGTCCAGGCTTTTTGCTCCAGAAACGGTGGAAAACAACAGGGCCCCCCCGGATAAAAAAAATAAAAAAAAATAAAAACTTTCTTCCACCTTCAATGTCCCATGTTTGGTGCTCCCTTGCAAATTCCAAACGGGCAAGTTTGTGGCGTGGGAGGAGACGTGGCCTTTGAAGATGTTTTTTGTTCTTGAAGCCCTTCTCTCGCAGATGACGTCTTATAGTTATTGGGCTGCAGTCAGCATCAGTAAGGGCGTTAATTTGGGTCGAGGATCGACCTGTGTCTGCACGAACAACCCGTCGGATCCTCCGGCTCAGTGCAGGTGACATTTTTTTCGGTCTACCACTTTACTTTTTTGTCCCATAACTCTTAGGATCTTTTAAGAAATGTAAAATGAATCTCTTACTGCGTCCAACCTCAGCAGCAATGGCGCGTTGCAAGAGCCCTTGCTTGTGCAGCTCAACAATCCTGCCACGTTCAAAGAGAGAAAGCCTTTTTGCCTTTGCCATCAGGAGATTGTGACAGTAGGACTGCCTGAAGAACAATTACATGAAGGCAATATTTTTGTCAGATTTTACCTTTTTACGACTATGCGATTAAACTTTTGATCAGCTGATGAACAGCCTGTTTGAGTTTAAATGCAGTTTTCAATAACTACTCTCTATTTTTTGTCTCTTGCTCCTGTTTCTTCTTTTGGCATTTTGAAGCAGTACTTACAACCCGGTTATGATCCACCAGCGCGAAATGCGAATACCTGCAATGTTTCCCGTGGTCTTAAGATTTTGTTCAAGAGTGTATACTTATAGAGTGAACTGCTGCATGTAATGTTTTCGATGCTTAATTCAATGAAAATGTATTATAGTTTACATTTATATTAAATGCAACAGGGACAGCAACATCGTGTTGGCCCAGATCCGGCCCACATCTGGGGCCTCATTTATAACCGTTGCGTTTGCACAAAAAAGCGTACGCCACTTCCGACGCATAAGTTGTGATTTATAAAAACAAACGTGACGGGAAAATTTGCGCACCTGCACGCAAACTCTGACCCATGCGTACGAACGTTTTGGAGACGGAGCAATTTGGCAACACTGATCGTGAGCTGGAGTTAAATGTCTTTTTAGTCACTTTTAGACAGAAAATCTAAAGAAAATCATATATACAGAAAGATAATACAATTATAATTTCACTCAGCAAGCTTATCACTTATCCCTTAAATGTCTGCGCTAGCGAGCGCGTTGGGCCGTTTAGTGAAACCTATACAGTATCTAACGATGAAGTAAAACCTTAAATCGTCATTATGAGTCCTAATCATAAATACAGTGCATGTTCACAATAACAGTTTAAATAAATAAAAGAACGATTTAAACTATGTAGCTTATTACTTCTGAAATAAAAAATTTAGATTAAATATGCCATTCTCATTAATGGAGTTAAACACTTAAATTAATAAAATCATTACTGAACACATAAATTACATGAAATCATTACTGAGAAGTTACATAATTTAATATATTCAATAAATAGAAATATTTGTAGTGGATGCGATGCTTTTGAACAGTTTTCCTGTGGCATGCTGTATCTTAATGTTTTAACTGCAGAGATACTTGCTTACCATGATAAAGCAGATTGTCTGAGAAAATATTTTCGTGCAAATAACATCATGCACAACAAGGTCTATCTGTTTCCATTAAAAATATAAATCAATTAAAAATTCAATTTGGCCAGTGGAAAAGATTATGAAGTAATGATTGTATACTATTTGATTTCTTTATTCAAAAACGAGGCAAGGATAGTCTAGGCTACTAAATGATTTTTATCAATGTAATGTGACCGCACATCTGTATCTCATATTTTCCTAATATCATGTAGGCTACCGTTAAACGTGGATCACGTGGATGAATACCCAGATAGAAAGGTGACATTGATTAAATGTTGAAATTCCATCAGAATCATCATTTTGGTTGAGGTTGAAAATTCGATGCTAAATAATATTGGAACAATGTTGAAAATTCAATGTTAAAATAATATTGAATCAATGTTGATAATTCAATGTTTTTCAGTGTTGAAAAGACAAACATTGAATCAATGTTGATTTTTGGTCAGCTTAAA
>FLSR01000341.1:14176-44374 GCA_900092035.1 Leuciscus waleckii | reverse complement strand
TACATTCATATAGTGTTTGCGTGTGTCTCGACAGTTACAAATAAAGCCACAATAAGCTCATGGAGTGAACTTGTCAATCATCTTGATGGATGACGCAGAGGAAACGCTGGCCAATAAGAGGACAGTTGTGCCTGCATGTGATTTGCGTGAACACATTTTGGTACGCTTTGAAAAGTTGCCTTGTGAGAAGAAGAAGAAACTGCAACATTGTAACAAATTAAGTCCCTGTTTCAGAACAAAACAAACAATCTATAGGTGTGAAAAAGTTACTTTAAACGTGGCATTTGTTGTTGGTGCCAGACAAACTGGTCTGAGTATTTCAGAACCTGCTGATCTACTGGGATTTTCACACTCAACTCATCTTTATGGTTTACGGAGAATGGTCAGAAAAAGAGAAAATATCCAGTGAGTGGCAGTTCTTTGGGAGAAAATGCCTTGTTGATGCTAGAGGTCAGAGGAGAATGGGCCGACTGATTCAAGCTGATAGAAGAGCAACTTTGACTGAAATAACCACTCGTTACAACCAAGATCTGTAGAAGAGCATCTCTGAACGCTCAACACGTCCAACTTTGAAGCAGACGGGCTAGAGCAGTAGAATACACACTGGTGCCCCTATCCAAGGATTTTCTGTCAACTGCATCGTGATGTGCGGCAATAGAGGCAACGAACACTTTGAGGGTGGAGGGAGACAGCCTTCCCTTCAACACTTCTTGCAAAAAGTAAAGCACAGTACATCAAACATCTTCGGGGGTCTTCTCGGTGAGAAAACACCACTCAACAAACAGGTTTCATTGCGGAGCGGAAGCATGCCTTGAAGGAATGGGCCACGGAGGGGCTGTCAAGAGGAGCATCAGTTTGGTGAACCAGCACCTGTTGGGCCAATAAGGGACAACTGCAAGACCTGCTCCTTGTCTTCCCTGACTTTGCACAGTGTCTGTGCGAGAAGGCTCACTGGAGGAAACGCATACTTGCGTAGGCCAGCTGTGTGCCAGTGCATCCATGTCGAGGGTCCCCTCGGTCAGGGAATAAAACACTTGGCAATGGTACGAGTCCGGAGAGGCAAACAGATCTATCTGTGCGGCCCCAAAGTGGTCCCAGATCAGCTGGACCGCCTGGGGATGGAGTCTACACTCTCCTGGGGCCACAGGCTGTCGTGAGAGCTCGTCGGTGGCACGATTGAGCAGGCCGGGGATATAAATGGTACGAAGCGACCTCAGATGCTTCTGACTCCATAAGAGGAGATGGCGGGCAAGTTGCGACATGCAAGCGGAGCATAGACCTGATGGTTGATGTATGCAACGGTCGCAGTGTTGTCCGTACGGACCAAATACAGACAAATGACTACACAAGGACTGACGTTGTAAAAAAAAAAAAAAGGGTACATTTTATATTTGTCTTGGCAGTCTACACATCATAATTCATAAGAAACAAAAGTCCAAAATGACAGTTCCTTTTGCATTATTTTCATGTGCTGAAAAACTTTTTTCTATGAATTTGCAAACAGATTGCAACATAGGTATAAGTGTTTACATTGTTTACATACATGTTTCTATATTGTAGTTTAAAAAAAAACTTTATTTAAAAATGCCTCCGTGTAATTTGTAATTCCATCTATTATGACACTATTGAACCATCTTACCCCTGAACAACCATTAAACCAACCCAAACCTGTCCTCCTAACCCACCCGTATCAACCCTCAATAGCAGCACTTTGCAATACAACATCAACACAATAAGTTGTACCAAACAATTATTATTTTATAAAAAAAAATGATGTAGGTACATAGTAGTTAAAGACGCCTAATACAAGGTGTGCCGATTCCACTGAGGAAAAAATAGTACTATATTTCTTTGGACAAATAAAATTCTGTCAAATTACAAATATCTGAAACAAAAAAATACACTTAATGAATTTAGAAATTTTTTAAATAAAAAATAAAAATGATACACAGCATCATTATAAAATAAAGTAGATATATCTGACTATAGATATATTTCTAAATAAACAGATGTGCACATACCTACAGTACACATTCACAGCATCTTCTTAACTACAGCCCTCAGTGCCTCTATAGAGTAAACTCAAATCACATTATGATCTCCTGTCACAGGAGAGGTATGTTTACTGACTCTTAAAAAATTAAGACTTTCAAATAAAAAAATCTGTACTAACCTCCACCTTATGACCAACAATATAGAACTTTGCAGTATTTCTAATTTCATTGAATCCTTATGATAATTCACATGATGTTGGCCTTTTGCTGAGTTAAGATTTTCTTTAGACTGTCTCTGTGTCTTTTATATTGAATGGTTCTCCTGAAAAACATAATCAACACACATCCGGTCAAGATTTTAATAGAAGTTAAATCATAAATAAATTCAATTTGTGATTTTATTTTTGAAAGCATTCTCACTTTACAGCATTTTAACACAAGTGCCTGTACTTTTCACAGTCCTGTAGCTTTGCAGGAAGGTTTCTTCAAGCATCTCGGAGACGTTCCCCCAGTTCTTCTGGATTTAGTCTGTCTCAGTTTTTTTCTGTTTCTTCATTATTAACATGCCTAAGACTTTTGCACAGTACTGTGTATATATATATACATTTCTGCATGGGTTTATTGAGGGGTATCTGAGGGTACATTTACACAACAACAGTGTACAAAAAACATAAATGTTTTTCCTTTGCGTTGTTTAAATGTTTCACATACAGACGACAACATTGTCAAAACGATCCCAGTTCACACGGACTCACGAAACAACTATACTTTTCCATTGAATATAGTGTTTAAATGTATTTTGTAGAGTTGATTATAATTTTTTGTTGGATTATTATTATTGTTGATGTTTTCCTTTCTCTTTTCTTTTTGGCCCAATAACATCTTGCAAAGGGACTACCAATGAAAATGTCTAGGTTACAACTGTAACCTCTGTTCCCTGAGAACAGGGAACTCGCACTGCTTCGATTTGACACTATGAGGAGCAATATACCAATGCTACCATGCTGAGGGGAGTGCACGTCAAATTTCACTGAAATGCCAAAACATTCCCCCTTCGGGTCACATAAGACTGTCAGTGACAGTATTCCCTATGGCCTCAAAGAGGCCTCCGATACAATGAAGGCCTACCAAGGCCGCTCAAAGGCTTGGAACCAACAGCTTCAATGGAAGGGGTTCCTTTAAGGGAATATGGCCAGGGGTCCAAAAGAATTCCCGCCCAGTCATTTTTTGAGGGGGACATAAAATCAACCCCACATGCCACCAGGGAGGCTGACCTGGTCTATTTTACTGACCTAGTCTTCCCAACAACCTGTCTGTTTCCTAAACAGCGTCTCTAACTTTATTTTCCTCACTTGTAGAGGAATCCCATAGGGAGGACTGCAGATAGTGGCAGTTATCGCTCATAGACCGGATCATAGAGATGGGCACCCTGGAGAGTAGAACTCACTATAGCGCTTTCTAACCCTATATATATATATATATATATATATATATATATATATGGGTTTATTGAGGGGTATCTGAGGGTACATTTGCACGACAACAGTGTACAAAAAACATAAATGTTTTTTTCTTTACGATGTTTAAAAGTTTCACATACAGACGACAACATTGTCAAAACGATCCCAGTTCACACGGATTTGCGAAAACAACTATACTTTTCCATTGTATATCGTGTTGTTTAAATGTATTTTGTAGATTATAATTTTTGGTTGTATTATTATTATTGTATTTTTCTTTTCTCTTTCTCTTTTTTTTTTCTTTTTAGCTTCTTGGCCCAATAACATCTTGCAAAGAGACTACCAATGAAAATGTCTTGGTTATGACTGTAACCTCTGTTCCCTGAGAACAGGGAACGAGACACTGCGTCGATTTGACGCTTTGGGGAACGCCTCCATGTGTGAACCAGCGTCTGAAACGCTTACCTAATCACGGCAATCCTATTGGCCGGTGACAGCCTATGACGTCACTACTAGTGCGACCCGGAAGTATATAAGGGACGCCTAGAGAACATGTCAACAACTTATCGTCTGAAGGGACTGTTGAGCAGGCATCCCTGAGGCATGGTGAAAGATGCAGTGTCTCATTCCCTGTTCTCAGGGAACAGAGTTTACAGTCGTAACCTAGACGTTCCCTTTCGAAAGGGAACTCACACTGCGTTGATTTGATGTATGGGGAACGATATACCAACGCCACCATGCTGAGGGGAGTGCACGTCAAATTATGGCTGTGACAAAATGTCAAATTTCATTGAAATGCCAAAACACTCCCCCTTCGGGTCAAATACAGTGACAGTATTCCCTACGGCCGCTGCCCAAGCTATAAGCCTCAAAGAGGCCTCTGAAACAATGAAGGCCTACCAAGGCCCCTCAAAGGCTTGGAACCAACAGCTTCTATGGAAGGGGTTCCTTTAAGGGAATATGGCCAGGGGGTCCAAAAGAATTCCCGTCCAGTCTCTGAAAGGGACCCTAATAAGGGGGGCACCTCCTGCTCTAGGGCTGATCTAACAGGGAGGCCTTGTGAGAGTCCTTCGACCTTCGACCAGACTTAGGGGAGCTAAGTATTCATACAGAACGATCCTCAGATAGATTCTGGAACAATATGCTCAAAACCTGGTTCTGGGCTAGAAACAGGGAGGCTCCATGGGGGCCTGCAACGTGATACTTAATGCCTTTGCAATGCTACGCATCCACTCGTTGGGGAGCCGCCTTCAAGGGGCATGTTAAGGCCTAACTATTTGATAGCAGGACTGTAACTAATCTGTTTCTCTACCTGAGCCTGGGTGGTGAAGGGTGATGTTTATCACTGCCATGAATGAAATTATGCATATCAGGTTTTATGGTTTTGGTCATATTGCCCACCCCTAAGCAATATAGTATAAAATAATGCAATATTACTTTCATCTTTAATCCTCTTAGCCACAGGCACCTGTGGCAAGGAAGGAAAAACTATATCTGATGATGGATTATATGAAATATGACTCACCTTCTAACTGTGTTGAATTTGAAGGAACAGATGGGTCTGCTGTAGGAACTAAGAGAAAATAAAAGATAAACTGAAATAAATGACAAGCAGCAGGTAAAAGGGAAAGTATATGAAAAGGAAAAAACAATGTCAGATACATAGGCAGGAAAATTTGAACTTAGAACAAAAACAGCATACAGATGGATTTACAAATACAAATTATGTCAAACTTTTGGTACCACGAGAAGAAATACAAATTATGTCAATACTTTTGGTCCCCCGAGAAATTTTTTTTTTTCTTGTAAAAGTTTTCCATAAAACTAGTGATGGAGATGTTATGATTCAAGTGAGAGGAAAATCTATATTTCAGTACTTTTGTGACCGAATGCAAACTTTTTGCTAGTACTGTAAACGCAAAAGTTCTTGTTTAAACTTGTTTAAATAGTTTAAATCTCATGTTTCCTCCTCCATGTCCCTTTCCGGGGCTCCATAAATTTGCCTTCCAATATGTACTAAAGAAAAATTTCAAAAGATATTACAAAAACATAAATTATTGAAGCTGCAGAAATATATGCAAAATGTAAGAAATTAAGTATTATTCTCACCCATGGCACACTGTGTGTCTGCGAACTGAGGCAGTTGGAAACAGTTATCTGTCCAATTTCTATAGGTTGAGAAAAAGGATTGTATTCTCAGAGCAGTACTGAAATGAACAGCCCAGTCTGGTCTGCAAAGGCATCTAGTCTATAAACTCAGTCATGTAAACAGTGGTGAAACAGTTTTTACATACCTTCACATCTGTGGCATTTATTACAATCCACACCAATGTAGACTCCAGGTCCATCGGAGCAGTTCTTGACAACATACCAACCTGTAGATTTGCATTGAATGATTATTTAGTGATTAACAGTGGCCACTGCAATATATTCAGATGTGGAGCTTACCTTCTGGGCAGTTAAGGCAGCACTGCAAATCTGGAAGTTGGAAATGGTTCTCTGGGCATGTTTCGACACATAGAGTACTGAGTGCCCCCACAAATATTGCCTAGAGTTACGAGAGTACTGTTTCAATATATAACTCTCAAATGACATATGTCTAAATCAGGGATAAGAAACAGTTCAAGACAAGAAAATGGAAACCAAAAACTATTTTTGAAGAATGTAGAAAACTAAAAAAAATCCCTATGTCATTCAGTGAAAAGATTATATTTTACATGCTTGGTAATGTTTACTTTATCATATAGTTTAAACCAACCAAAGACTTTTTCACAGTAGTTAAAATGTTTAGTTGCACATAAAACAGTTCTCACACTTACCAAAACGTGTTTGCTGTCTGTTTGCTTCATTGTAGGTTGTAGACTGAAACAAGTGTTTCTCACCAGTGTCTTCTGTAAATCCTTTATACTCGACTCTCTGCCAGCCAGAAACAATGACGCATTGAAGGCGTGGCCTCTAGGAGATCCTGTAAACCAATTCTAGCAGTCCCTCATCTGCAGGCAATCTATGTCAGAGCTGTTTGTGTTTATGTGTGTCTTTTTTACAGTTTGTTTTTAACTGAAAAGTCTCTATGTGAGCCGGTGCGTCATCTCATGTGATCTATCTATTCTATTCTATTCTATTCTATTCTATTCTATTCTATTCTATTCTATTCTATTCTTTCTATTCATTTTTTATTTCAGACCCTTAGGTCCATATCACAAAGTAAAATAAAATGAAAAGAATAACATACAACATACATTTATTAAATAGAGCAAACATTATTTTAAACACATACAAACTTGAATTCCAGTGCTTCCAGAACCAGGAGGAATACCTGTATCACTTAATGTAGGATCATTTAAGACCATTATGTTTGTATTTCTTGAATCACCTAATCGACACATGAAATTATACATATAATTCCTTAACACCGCATGCACTACAGGTTTCTTCACTAAACCACTAAATATGAACATTTGGCTTGCAAAATACTATTGGGTAAATCATCAGCGGAATCACTCTCAGACCAAAACAAAAACGTACTCGGTTACTCACGTAACCTCGGTTCTCTCTAGAAGAGGGAACGAGTACTGCGTAATATCTTACGCTATGGGGAAAATCTCTTTTCCGCGAGATACTGAAGCCAAAAATTATCCTTAATTTTGGAATAATGTAAAACGCGTTGCGGCAGCATGCAGACATAGGCGAGACAGCTCGTGCGCCTATTGGCTGCTCTGCGGCAACTGCAGCAGCCTATCGAGCGAGGCCTGGCGTGACGTCAGACCCAATCAGGGCACTTCGCGCCCGCTGCGTCACGTTCCGCCGAAATGGTGCAGGCACGGCAAGATACGCAGTACTCGTTCCCTCTTCTAGAGAGAACCGAGGTTACGTAAGTAACCGAGTACGTTCTCTTACGAGAGGTTCTCTCGTACTGCGTAATATCTTACGCTATGTGGAACACAGTGTAAAACGCCATGCATGCTTAGATCCAATACCAAAGTCCCAAGGGCAAGTGCCCGGGGCTCATATAGTACATGATCATCAGGGACTCACAGAGAGTCCAGGAAGAGGGGCTAGAATAGCATCATTCCTGTAATGAATAGCATCCTATAAGAGCAATTATATTGATAGTGTTCCACACAGCCAGGGCGAACAAACTCGTCGAGCTTACGCAAAATTCTTAATGCATCATTAAATCCCTATATCTAAACCATACCCACATAGTACATTTTATCTGGTCCAGTTCTGGTCCACACAACACCCCATTTCTCTCTGCCCACATACCGCAAAGAATGACTGCCCTGTTGTGGCCCAGATCTGGATTAAAGACTAGGACCTCAGGAAGCCTTTGACCCAGATCCACTGTCCTGGCTCGTAGGAATGCTGGGGTTCGTCACCTAAAACCGGCAAACCAGCTTTTACCTGCGATTTGGATTTATTTTAAAGCTTTGGTTGAAGACATCATATACTTTCTCAATTGTTCATCAACCGGCGCAAAGGTCCTCCTGGGGAGTAGGCTTGATTCCCACTCCCATAGGCTCCCACTCCCAACCTGTAAAAATTGAATGTGGGCTGAGGTCTGTCCTGGTCCCTTTTCGGGCTCTCATGGCCGTCAAGTCTATTTGGTTTTTACAGTCTGATTTGCCCTTTCCACTGAGTCTCCACTTTGTGGATGAGTTTTAAAATTTAATCTCAATCTGTTTGGCAATTTTGTGATTAATTTATTTACAAAATGTGTCCCATTATCACTGGACAATCTTTTTTGTACTCCCATCTTGGGATAATTTTTTCCGATTAGAGCTTTTGCTACAGACGTAGCATCAGCTTTTCTATTTGGGAAACACTCAACCCCCTTTGAAAACATGTCAACAATTACAAGACAATACATACAACTTTGGCATGGTGTCAACTCGAAGAAATCCATCATGATGTGCTGAAAAGTAAGTTCTTGTGTGGGGTGGGCGGAGTAAGTTTGTGGCTTACTTAGTCTTCCCACGTTATTCGCTGCGCAGATGTAACAGTTTTGACAGAGTTTCTCTGCCACAACTGTAAATCATGGGGCCTCCCAGGAAATTCCAATTTGATCATTCATTGCCAATTGAGATGTGGTCTGCCTCATGAGACCATTTTGTGAATTTGGATACAATTGTTTTGGCAGGGAAGGCTTTTTGTTTTTTACATCTTTCCATACCCCATCTTTACACTTTGCACCCCCCTCCGAGCAACGTTTTCTCTCCTGATCGGTAACCATATTTTGAATTTCAATTAACGTTGGTGGGAGCTGAACATAATCGGGCGCCAGAGATGTGAATGCGGTTAACGTGATTGGCTGTTGATGTGCAAGTGCAGCATCCTTTGCTGTTCACTGCTTTTTCTTGTGCGGCACATTTACAGATTTTAATTTCTGAAGGAAGTTGTACGTTTTTAAGCAACATAATTAATTTTGAATGCGTTGTACAGTCATTAGGATCTCCTATCATCCTCAGGTACTGTAGCAATGTGGATGGATTTAGTATGGTGCCTCATTTCAATGTGACACTGGACAATGCAGTGCAGTGAACGGATAGCAGTTAAATGAGCCGTTCGTGAGTGCAATAGCAGAGCGTGCACTGCATGTGGAATAAACACAGTTAAAAGGTGGAAATGCCACCAAAACCGAGCACGCTAAAACAGCTTCAACAGCGGCAGCTACCGAATGATGGCACTGTGGCATTACATGTACAACAGTGTCTAATCATTTGGAGTAATATGCGATCGGTCGACTGCAATCAGCGTGGGGTTGTGTTAAAACCTGGACATGAACCCCGATTTTTCTGAAACAAAAGATTCAAAAGATTTTGAATAGTCAGACATGGTGCATTTGAGAAAGCCAATTTAAATTTTTCAAATGCAACCTGTCATTCCTTTTCAGTCCAGTCCTGTCAGTTAGAACTTTCTGCTCATGAGCTGCTGTTAGTAAAGGATTTAAAATTTCTGCTTTATCTTAGATCCATGGCCTACAATATCCCGTAACTCCCAGAAATGATATCATTTGGGATTTTGTGACGGATTTTGAAATTTTCGAAATCCTAGCGCGTGACCAGTTGCTGAAATGAGGTGACCAAGGTACCTAACTTCCTGCGGTACTAACTGTAGTTTTGATTGACAATTTGTGCCATTGTCTGCTAAAATCCAGTAATGCACGTGACTGAAGACTGAAGAACCACACCTCTGCTCCGTTTATCGTAGTATGTCTTCCCTTTGGAGCTGGACTGTCGGCTGTTTGCGTTTGCTATTCGGTATGCCTCCTCCATTTTTCCTGCCCATTTCTCAGCATATCCTTTTGGTCCATTAGTTTCAGCTCCCTCATCTGTTATGAGGCAGAAGAGGATGTCCACTGGTAGGCGAGGATGTCGGCCATACAACAAATAGTACGGGGAGAAACCTGTGGCCTCGTGCCTTGTACAATTATATGCCTGGAGTACGTGGGGCAGGTGGTCCTTCTCTTTCTCTCCCAAGGTGCGGAGCATCTGCAATAGCGTGTGATTGAGTCTTTCTGCAGGATTGCCCTGGGGGTGATACGGAGAGGTTCTTGAGTGGGCGAAAGCAGCTAATTGCCTGAGAGTTCTGATGAGTTCATTCTCAAACTCTCGACCCTGGTCATGGTGTAGTTTGGCCGGGTATCCAAATCTGGGGATGAAATCATTGAAAAGCCTGTCAGCAGCCGTCTTACCAGCCTTGTTCCTTGTGGGGTGTGGTAGGCTTGCGCGAATCTGGTAAAGTGATCAACCACTACCAGGATATACTCGTATCCACCTCTGCAGGCTTCCAGGTGAGGAAATCGATGCACACCAGCTCAAGGGGTGAATTTGATGTAATACTTACCATTGGTGCTCTTTCATGTGTGGCTGGCTTCTTCTGTTTAATGCAAGAGCACTTCCTGGTCACATACTCCTCTATCTCTCTTTTCATGAAAGGCCAGTAGAATCGCTCCCTCGCTAGACTCAGAACTTTTTCAGCGCCAACATGGCACATGTTGTTATGCAGCTGGGTGAGTACTGTTCATTTGTAGGTGGCGGGCAGGACCAGTTGTTGTCGACCTGCACTCTTCCTGTAGAGAAGGTAATTCTCTATGTATAATCTGCTCCACTCTCTTAACAGCCTCCTTGCGTGTGTGTCCATTCTCTCTTTGTCATCCCTGTTAGTTGTGTGTCGTTTTCCTTCAACGCCATCACTTTCCCAATAGCGGGCTCTTTTCTTTGTTCCCTCACAAGCTCATCATGACTGACTTCCGGCAGAGGCTCAACTTGAGGTTGGCTGTGGGATGTTAAGTTGAGGGCTGCCACCCAGGCCACATCTCCTTGTTGTGCTCTCCGGCTTCCTTCCCATACAGCACATACTGCCTCCTCCGATAACTCTTCCGAACACCCAGCCATGAATGTGTCGATTTCCAGGGGGAAGCGTGATAAGGTGTCAGCATCGATGTTGGTTTTGCCTGACCGGTATTTGATGTCAAACTGGAAATCGGCCAGCTGCCCCACCCACCGGTGACCCACTGCGTTGAGTTTGGCAGTACTCAGAATGTATGTGAGGGGATTATTGTCCGTGAAGACTGTGAAATGCGGGGCGTAGAATAGGTAGTCACGGAACTTCTCACATATCACCCACTTCAACGCGAGAAATTCAAGCTTTCCGCTATGTAGGTGATAATTTTGTTTCCGCTGATGTTAGTGTGCGTGACCCGTATCCAATCACCCTCATCTTCCCATCCTGGTTCTGATAAAGACCTTTTTGGGAGGCATCTGTGTGGAGTGTGAAGGGGCGGTTGAAATCGGGATACGCCAGCACTGGGGGTTTGTCAGCCGGAGGCTGTTCAAGGATCTGTTGGTGTTGTATATTCCATTCTACCAGAGTACGGGAGGACTGCTGATTGCATCTTGTTTTTCCTCGTGGCCGTTTGGCTGGAGGGGTGCTTGGCTATGCGTGAGAAGTCCTGCACGTATGTTCGATAATAGCTCAGGAACCCAAGCAACTGTCTGACATCCCCAACTGTCTGTGGCGTCTTGTCTTTCAGTGCCCGCACTGCTATCGGACCTCCTTGCAGAAGAGTTCGCATTTCTCCGGCTTCAGCTTTACCCCGTGGTGTTGCAAGGCTTGCAGGACTCTGCGTAGTACCTGCACATGCTCATCAAAGGAGCTGGAGAAGCACAACACGTCGTGAGGTAAGGGATGCAGCATTCATCTCTCAGCGTGTAAAGCATACCTTCCATGCTCCTTTGAAAAGCCTGTAACGTTTATACGCCCACGTATAAATCTAATTAATTATTATTCATAACGAATTATGATCAATAATTAATTATTTAATTATTTTCAGAATTTACTGTAGCAGAATCAATAGTATGATTAGTCTATCAGTTCATCCAAATGAACAGAAAGCATAAACAGTTATTAACTCCAGGAAATATAATATCTTCCTGGCCAAGAAAGAAGAATTCCCCCCTCTAACAGTAAATTAAGAAATAGATCCAGGGTAAGCATAGGTACTTAGATCGAAGTTCAAGACAATAAATTCGTAAGCAGATAACACAAGTAATCTCTTTGTTCAAATACAAACAATACTTTATTGATTATATACTAACACATAAAACTAATATCTAACACAAACACACACACACACACACACACACATTCATACGAGTTGCAGAAGGAAAAAGAGTAAGGAAAGATTAAGTTTTAAGAGTGAGTTTAAGAGTGAGATGATGAAATCCCAAGTTTCTATATGCACGGATAAGACATGACCTGGAACGAACCATCAATCATTAATTTAACCCTTCTATCGTTTCTTAGACAGGTTATTAAATTTATATCAATACACCAGTCAGCTTTTAGTCTGGAGGTACTTGCTTGTCTTTGCATTCCTTTTTGGGAATTCCCTTTCGTAAAAGGGGGTTTCCCCGGGTTCGTTGGCTGGTATCCTCGTGCCTGATGTCTGGGGCGGCCATTCACGTGGTGTGCTGGCGGAATGAAAGTCTTTGTTTGAAGCTGGCTTTGCAGAAGAAACCTGGCTCGAAATCTTGTCGCAAAACTTAACTTAGAACCGAGACTCACAACAAAAAGAGAGGAAAACGTAGAAAAGAAAGGAAATTGAGACGAGAGTAGATGATGGCTTGAATGAAGTTTTAACCCATGATCTTCTGATCTTGATTTGGGTTCTGTCTCTTCGTGTCTACATGGTTACTTTCTGATTGAGATCTTCATCTTTTTCTGCCCATCTCTCTTGAGAGTGATAGCAGAGCGTTTCTTGAGGGTGAACCCAGAGAGCGAGAGCACAGAGATAGAGAGAGCACACAGATAGAGCTTTGTTTCGGGTCTAAGATTTTAAACTCAAAGTTTGTCCAACCTCCAGGATGAGTTCTGGCCAATTAGACACTGGCTAAATTTAGGAGGTGGCATTCTTTTCAGTTCTGATCGTAAATTATCTTATCTGGGGGGGTGTCTGTTCTCTCGCTCTTAAGGAGACAGAACAGAGGCCACAGTTTAGACATGATTTCTAATTAAAAGAAGATCAAAACATATTACACAGATTTCATTCCAGCCAACTTACTAGTGGTGTTCGTAAGATAGCATTGATATGAAACAGTACACACTTTCATTTACCCGCCACAACACAAAATCACCCGCATTTGGCTGGTGGCGGGTGCTAATTTCCATCCCTGGTTTGCATGTATAAAAACGTGTTAACTGGATAGCATGTGCACAAATGTCCAAGCTTAGTCTTTTAAATGAGAAGCTATTTCATATCCTGTTTTTGACCCTCTCTTTCGAACACCGTTTTGATTCAAGGCTTGGAATTCACTGCATTCAAGGCTTTGAAGTAAACGCCCACTGCTATGATTGGGTAACAGTTTTGCATATTAAAATAATTTTCAACGTCTCCGCCATTACACGTGTGTCATTGTTTTGAAAACTTAAAACGTTGAAAAATATCTCGTTACATACTGAAAGGGTTAGTTCACCCAAAAATGAAAATTCTGTCAGTAATTACTCACCCTCATGTTGTTCCAACCCCGTAAGACCTTCGTTCATCTTCGGAACACAAATTAAGATATTTTTGATATCTTCTTCTTGATATCAAGAATATATTTTTGATATCTTCGCTTCTGTGTTATACGTCACACGTAGGCTCACTATTGGCCGACGCTGGTCATGTGTGTGATGCGTGTGACGAATAACACAGAAGCGCTACGCAGTTACACTACGTGAAAAAACTCGAGGCCCAGAGAGAAGGAGATGAATAGTGGAATAAAGTCGTTATTTTTGTTCATTTTTTGCGCACAAAAAGTATTCTCGTCGCTTTATAAACTTAAGATTGAGCCACTGTAGTCACTTGGACTATATTAACGATGTCTTTAATGCATTTTCTGGGCCAGCAAGTTATAATGTCTTAGAAGCCTATGGAGGAGTGAGCCAGCTCTCAGATTTAATCAAAAAATATCTTAATTTGTGTTCCAAAGATGAACAAAGGTCTTACGGGGTTTGAACAACATATGGGTGAGTAATTACTGACAGAACTTACATTTTTGGGTGAACTAAGCCTTTAACTTCCCTGTAGAGTGGTTTTGGGATGGATGCGTAGGCCCTCTGAACTGGGATGTCATCCTTAGTCCTGATCTCCATCTGTAGGGAGGGATGCTCCCTATGTCGTCGCTGTCACGGGCGAATGTTCCACATTCCTCGTAGAGCACTTCCTTCACCGCCTGTTGTTGTTCAGGGCTGAGGTGACTGATATCAACAGGAGGAAGCCAGGACTCGGGTGGAGACTCCCTTAACCTCGACTGATGTCATCTTTCTTGGTGTGGAATCAGCCTGATGTGACTCTGGTGCATCAGTCTCAAGGACCTTGATAACATGTTGGATGGTTCCTAGAGAGGTTCTCCCCGGCAGGGTGACCTCATGCTTTGAGTGATTAGAGATGGGCACCTTAACATAAGGCCGTCGGTGTTATTGATTTCCTACACTCAACTGCTCTAAGACAACGCTTTACTCCGTCGGTTCGTATAGAACAATGGGGTTAGAGACGTCAAAGTTTGGAGGTACCCTACACCATACATGAGCTGTTCTGCCAGGGGCAATGATAACATGGTCTTGGCCCACTCTTATAGTGACTGGATCACAGTATGTCCTAGGAGGCACCTGGATGGAATTCACAATGGCCTCCACCTGTTCCGCCTCTATTCCAAATGCGCTGCGGAGAAGGTTGACAACCGTTGCCACTGCATCGCCCGAGGACTCTTTCCTTCTGATGATCTCCTGGAGTACATTGGCTCCTAGAAGGGGCTGGGACAGTGGAGCGGGCTGACTAGGAAAGCGGCCTGTATGGTGAGATTGGGGTCATTCCCTGCAAGATTGACAGTGAGCTCAACCCATCCACTGTAGGGGACGACATGGCCAGTGACAGCATAGACGCCAAGTTCTTCCTCTAAAAGCTCAGAAAGAGGTCTCAATATATGATTAGAATGTGACTGTAAGTCCATTGTTGGTCAAATATGCTCACCTGCGAGCCTGAATCAAACAGGACTGTAGCTGGGTATCCGCCAATCAAACATTTCAGCAGACTTTTCTTCCCAATTAGGTGTGCCTTTGCAGGTGATGTTACTCTGGCTGGTCAGTGCATGTGGTTTTTGTTGTTTGTTTTGCTTGGGGTGTCTGTTATTTGTTACTGTTTGGGACTGAAGCTGCTCACTGGTCTCTGGGCGTCCCTCCACAAAGTCCAAGCCCCGTTTCCCTGCACCCTGACTCATTGCAGACATCCAACTGCTCTATGTCCTGCCTCTCCACACACGAAGCAATGGTTACACTCATGTGCATTCTGTTCGGTACATTTCGGACAACGAGCTGTCCTTCCTCTCACCTGGACTGCAGGTTGTCCCAGCTGTGGTTGGACAGGTCTGCTGGGGGTTGGCTGAGAAGGAGGGTAAGACACCTGAGTATTTGCTGTCTGCTGATCGATCAAAGAAGCCACCATGTGTGTCAGGGTCTCTACTTGAGAAGTGAGCTGTTGTATAGTCTGGAGATTTTCATTGTCTGATGCTGTATCCCGTGACTTGTTATTGTTGTTACGACATCCCGTCTCAACCTTGGCGCTGTGTGCTTGTTACCTTTTGTCGGGGAGGTTGGCCCAGTCTGCGCTGGTGCTCATTCTCATCACTAATTATTTTCATGACCTGGTGAAGGATTTCCTCATCTGTGACTTGACTGTTTGAGATTAGAGGCCTCAGTCTCTGCCAGAGGTCAGCATGTTTTGTCCCCAAACCCTGATAGATAGTATGGAGGAACACCTCCTGGATGGTCTTGGGATCATATAAAATGTCGCACTGGCTTGTCGGGACTGGAAAAGGATTTTATGCTTGAGCCCAATCATGCGGTAGAGAAACTACTGTGGTGATTCTTGGTCTGATTGCCTGGCGCACATCAATTCCTGGAACATCTCAGTCGTTGCATTCTCTCCGAGGTGAGACCTGAGGAAGCCTTTGAGTTCAGATACTGTAATTGAATCTTTGTTCACAAGCATATCCTTAAATGCCCCTGGTTTGATGATCCTCAACACCCCTCTGACCACCTCTGCTTCTGCGAAGCCCTCTTTCACTCCCTCGTCGATTTGTTTGCTGATATTGTTGTAATTTAAGTCAGAGTTCTGATCTCCAACCTGACCACCATGTACTTTGAAGCTCTGCGCTGCAGGTAGGAGAGGTCCTTCAGTATCACTGGTCTCTCCGAGATCATCTGTGGCATACAGTGTAACTCTGACTCACCCTGGTGGGGGTAAGTTGTGGGTGATGGGGTCGCTGTAAATTCACGTCGTCGCAGTTTCTCACCCAGCTCTTCATACACTTGTCTCAGTTCTTCTAATGACTATGTTGTTGTATTGGTATGAGTGTTAGGCTGGGGTTCTGTTTGCATAACTGTGCTGTGAGGGTGAGAATGAGGTTGTGATGCAGAGTTTGGGATTGTAGTGCATGGACTGTGACTAGGTGTGACGTGTGTTACCATCACTAAATGCACCCACTGGAAAATTAACAGGAGCATCAGCATTAATTACTTTACCTATCAAAGCATTTAAAACCAACAACTGACCCATTCCCTCATCCTCAAGTCCTAGTAAGGTGTCAGATTGCATGTAGGAGACGACATACTCCATGCAGCCCTCTTCATCATTCGGATTCAGCTCTTCTTCATGTTGACTATTGATTGCAATGTCTTTAGCAACCTGATAGATGTCATTGCTTGAGAGTCTGAATAGTTGTTTCTTGATGCTCCATACCAATTCTTTACGAGTTGCTGACATGGTGTGTAGTCCTGATGTCCCCTTGTGGTTTTTGAGTTCAGTAAATCATGGTGTAGTGACTTAGTAAGTGGTGTATGTGTGCGCGCGTGTGTGTCGACCTCCCGATCACAGGTGAGATCCCCTGATGCTGGTGAGCGATAACCACAGGATCAGCGTGTAGCCCTCTGGTAAGTAGCGTGCACTGGCCTCAGGATCAGCAGTGCGGCTCCTAAGCGAGATGGAGATCCCTTTTCTCTTTGGTCTCCCTCCTCGGACACCCACGGGTTAACTCCTGGCCTGCAGCAGCATCTTGTCACCTTGGTCGCGTGGTTCTAGTATCTCTGGATCTGCTCCCCCTATCCCGGACGAGCCCCCACAGTTTGTTATGAGTTTCAAATTGTGTAACTGGAGTAACAAATGATTTTGATTGGGGTTCACTACTCTCAGCTCTCTTAGATGAAAGCCCTGGAAAACAGAATCAGAGTCGGTGAGTGAAAGAGCGAACCGCCATCTTTGTATCCAAATCTCTGTCTCTTTATTACAAATTTCCCAAATCATGGTACAAAACAATATAACATTTCCCTAGTGTAATCATGTTTCAGTGTCCATTTGTTAATTTAAATTTAAACAATTTAATACAGGTTTTCTCTACTCTCCACAGATCAGTGGGCAACATCTTTCATATTCACATTCACAGAAAATAATCGTGTTTTTACAAAAATCAGCATCACTCTTTCTTTAAAGTGCAATACTATCAAAAGGATATATTAGTTTTCTTTTTACCTCCAGACATCCACCATCATACTAATGTAATAATGTGAATCATAAACCCTCTTTGGCTGTAAATGAATATTTAAATGACTTTAGAGTCAAAACTTGAATCATCATACACATAGGGAAAACTGTTCAACTTAAGATACATTTTTAAACACAGACCAGACACCTAACTGCTTCTGTATAACTTTAGGAATAACTCCCCTTTAAGTTTTAAACAACATACCCATCTTCTCTTAACATTAACAATCATTTATAGCCTGTCAGGATACCTTAAAAACCCGAAATAAAACATTACCAGAGTGTGAGGACACCAGCACACAGATTCACACATACAGCCACAATACACAGCTGTTAGCGCCATTGTTTACACAACCTGTTTCCCGCGGTTATAAACGCGGCTCTTTAACTCAGCTTCACACATAAAAAATTCCACAACCAACTCATCACAGTTTCAATACACCACATACACTTCAGGAGGAAACTCAAACTTGTCATTTTTACAGAGTACTCTGGAAAACAGAGTCAGTGAGTGAAAGAGCGAACCGCCATCTTCGTCTCCAAATCTCTGTCTGAGAGAAGAGGAAGGCGTCCGTCACCTAGGCACCGCGGTGCAACGATACCCGCACTTTGGTTCCGCTTTCTTTGGTTCCCCCCTACGTTAATATTGTCTTACATGATAAAAGTTGAAATTCTACTAAATGCTGCGCTGGTTATTGTTTTATCACACAAGGGTGTATCACACGCGCATATCGATTTCACAGGTGGTTTTGTTGGGAGAACACAGCATTAAATCATCTACATACTAATTTATGGTACTCTCCTTTGGGGGAAGAAAATTTTACTCGATTTTTGGAAAGTTCCTCTGAAACACTTTTAAAATCAAATTTGGGTTGTGTTCTCTCCTTGCTACACAGCCTGTAAAACCTCGATTGCCTGCATTACGGGATACGCATTTACCCTAGTTTTTCCTACTACTATCCCAGTTTTCTTTTTACCTCCAGACATCCACCATCATACTAATGTAATAATGTGAATCATAAACCCTCTTTGGCTGTAAATGAATATTTAAATGACTTTAGAGTCAAAACTTGAATCATCATACACATAGGGAAAACTGTTCAACTTAAGATACATTTTTAAACACAGACCAGACACCTAACTGCTTCTGTATAACTTTAGGAATAACTCCCCTTTAAGTTTTAAACAACATACCCATCTTCTCTTAACATTAACAATCATTTATAGCCTGTCAGGATACCTTAAAAACCCGAAATAAAACATTACCAGAGTGTGAGGACACCAGCACACAGATTCACACATACAGCCACAATACACAGCTGTTAGCGCCATTGTTTACACAACCTGTTTCCCGCGGTTATAAACGCGGCTCTTTAACTCAGCTTCACACATAAAAAATTCCACAACCAACTCATCACAGTTTCATACACCACATACACTTCAGGAGGAAACTCAAACTTGTCATTTTTACAGAGTACTCTGGAAAACAGAGTCAGTGAGTGAAAGAGCGAACCGCCATCTTCGTCTCCAAATCTCTGTCTGAGAGAAGAGGAAGGCGTCCGTCACCTAGGCACCGCGGTGCAACGATACCCGCACTTTGGTTCCGCTTTCTTTGGTTCCCCCCTACGTTAATATTGTCTTACATGATAAAAGTTGAAATTCTACTAAATGCTGCGCTGGTTATTGTTTTATCACACAAGGGTGTATCACACGCGCATATCGATTTCACAGGTGGTTTTGTTGGGAGAACACAGCATTAAATCATCTACATACTAATTATGGTACTCTCCTTTGGGGGAAGAAAATTTTACTTGATTTTTGGAAAGTTCCTCTGAAACACTTTTAAAATCAAATTTGGGTTGTGTTCTCTCCTTGCTACACAGTCTGTAAACCTTTATTGCCTGCATTACGGGATACGCATTTACCCCCTCTTGGTTTATGTAGTATTAGTAGTATCCTACTACTATCCCAAGTCCAGTTTTTTAACTGGGTAGTGAGAAAACCCCCACGTTTGCTCACGAACCTTCTTTATTTCCCACAGAGATGTGGGGCTGGACTGGTGTCTAATGGAAAAGAGCAGATTGAGTAGGTACTAGTTTAACAGAGAATGCAGGGAATTGCTGGGCTACCAATAAAATCAAGATCCAATTTTTCCCTTGGTGGTTTTTCTAAATCTGGCAACATTTGTTGATAATCAGAGGATGGATCAAAGGAAAGAGTTAAAGCCCAACTATAATACCAGTTTGGTGAAATTTGCATAAAAGCACCTCCGGAATTGAACACTTCCATACCATCATTTGAAATAAAAATGATCAATTCCAATTTGGACAATAAATCTCTAACCATTAAATTTGCAGGGCATATTTCAGAAACCAGGAAAGAATGGGCCACTTGTTTCATCTTGTTTGTTACCCTCAATGGCATAGTCAACTTATCAACCAATGGTTGCCAGATAAACCATGTGTTGTTTGTTTTAGAGCAGTCTCTGCAGTGATCAAAGGAAATCTACACCCCCCCGTGTAAAAAATGTCTCCTCTTGTGATTTTTAAATCAGTGAAAAAAGAGGAAGAAAAAACTTCCATTTCCCGTCGATGAAGGGAGGAGATCCTCAGGCCTCCTGGCTGGCTCGCCAAAACTGTCATGGAAATTCTTAATACAAATACAACCTACTTAATCTGACTTCACCACAGACAATTTAAACAACTTGCAGTTGTTAAAAATAATAACTACAGTATATTGAGGTAATTCCCTGAATTACCTGAATACTTACAATACAATACAATACAATACAATACAATCAATACAATGCATCCCTGAAGTAAGGTGATGGCGTCCCGTCAAGAAGCTACTATCACTACCTCAATCACACTTGAGCTGTTTCTTTTGTTGTCTTTTGAGCGTAGAATCTATAGTACTTCTATTACTATCTCAATCAAACATAGATGTTCTGTTGTTGTCTTTTGAACGTAGAATCTATGCAGCTGCGCAGCATATACCTGACACGACTCCCAAGTTGCTCTTTGTAGAAATGTTGAAAAAAGTTGTATTCACGGCCAGGAGATCACTGGTCACAACAACCAAGTGAGTCTCCTGAATCGAAAGATACATGTACATTTAAATCATACAGTTGAGTAAAAATCAATGTCACTCAAGTCTTCTTCACTGTGATTTGTTATGGTGATTGGTTTGTAATGATCTAAGCTAATCATATGACTGTTAATTTAACTGTGTTAAGCACTTTTTGGTTAAGTATATATGACCTTTGACCTGAGCATCCTTAGTCTGCATTTCTCTGTACATTTAATGTTGAAAATACCCATTACATAAAATATATCACACTGGAAACTGGTCTTTGTTCAGTTTGGTTGTATAACACACACACACACACACACACACACACACACACACACACACACACAAAACATATCAAAACAATAAAAAAAAAATGCATGAATGTTCTGAAAGTAATTTCTGAGGTAATATTTTTGCATGAATGTTCTGAAAGTAATTCTGAGGTAATATTTTGGTGAATACTCACAAGTAATGGGGGCATTGGGTCATTCAACTAAACATTCACCAATCACTCTTCATTCATGATTGATGCCATGAGCCTGTTTGAGCTGCTTGATCTACTGTACGCCACTAACTCTTGTGTCAAGTTATATTAAACAGCAAAGCAAATGATTTTTCAATGCTCTTTCCAAAACATTCAAAGTCCTCTGAGGTGAATTATGGTTATAAGGTTATAAAATGGCAAAGAAAGTGTACAGGTTTTTTATTTATTTTTATTATTCTTAATGCAAGACACAATGGATTAGAAACTTTTTTTTGAAAAGTGGCATTTAGGCATTTTGCTATACAGCAGAAAATTGTAACCTCACTTGTACTGGAAATTCACAGTTAAACTGTATATTACATTTTAATCATATGAGCTTTAAACATTCTGGTAATATTTAACTTTAAATGGTGATACTAACATTGAGACCAGCGCTGTTGCTACATGTCGTTGCTACTGTCAACAAAAAGAAAACTTGCCAAACAGGAATTATGTATATGGGCAAATGCTGCTGTGATGGCAATCTGTCCAAATTCTCATAGTTGTTGCTTCTTCCTATGTGAGTGTGATTTGAACTTTGTTATTCAAGTTATTGGATGTAACTTGAATAACATCCAATAGTCCAGTAACTTCTTTTAGGTAAAGTTTAATAACAAAATGAATTGGAAAATGTTAGTCAAAAAAAAATTATCGCAACAAATATTGCATCACAAAAACTAACAGTCATTGTCGGAAATGACACCATTGTCACAATAAATATTATATTACACATATTAATTATTGACTAATTATTATTTTGGGATAATATATGTAGTGGAACTACATAACGATGTGTTACATGGTTTAGATCCCGAGTACTGTTTCTGCCCAGGAGGGGGCGTTGTTGAGGAGTTGAATAAATGCGAGGCTTGAAAGAGGCCACAGAGGTATGTGTGCTTTTACTCACGCAATAAACAAGAGAATACGACAATTATTAACAATTGCTTAATATACACAGATATTTATTCCACATCTATATAAAGAAGCACATAACTTATGGCTCCTACAGCTGCTGTCTTCTAACTTTAAAAATAGGACCAGAAACTGCTGAAACAAAGGAGATTTCTGATTTAATCTGAATTTAAAGAAATCCCAAAAAATAAAACTTACCCCTGGTTTCACAGACAAGGCTTAAGCTAGTCTCAGACTAACATACATGTTTGTGCTCTTTTAACTGAAAGCAACTTGCACTGATCTTAAAATATGTCAGTGACATTGTTTTGTTTCAAGATGCAAACCAGTAATGTTTTCTTTTCTTTCTAAGGCACGTTTAGATAGATAGATAATAGATAGATAGATAGATAGATAGATACTTTTATTAATCCTTTGCAGGAAATTTGTGTCACGGCAGCTTCAAGACAAACCCAACACTATACATTCACTCAGAACATATCCATAAGTTAAGTTAAAATACAACAATCTAAATAAAAGGAAGTTATATTTGTGCATTATAAAGTCGTATAGCAGCTGGTATGAAGGACTTCTACCGCTCCGACTTGCACATTGGTGCCATCAGTCTTTGACTGAAGGAGCTACTGTTTATCACCTTCAGGTGGTGGATTGGGTGTACAGGGTTGGTCAGTATTGATCTTACTTTATTCAATGTTCTGGCCCCTGCCACTTGCTGAACCGTCTCTAGTTCAGCCCCGACCACCGAGCCGGCCTTCTTGATGAGCTTGTCCACTCTGTTCCTGTTTGTTGTGTGGACGCCGTCTCCCCAACAGGCCACAGCAAAAAACAGAGCACTGGCCACCACTGTTTGATAGACACTGCAGAGCAAGGGTTGACAGTTTAATATCTATATTAAACGACCTTAGCCTCCTTAAAAAGTAAAGTCGGCTTTGCCCCTTGCGGTACACCACCTCCATACGGCTCTGCCAGTCCAGCTTACTGTCAAGCTGCACACCAAGGTACTTGTGATTGGCCACCAGCTCCACCTCAGTGCCCCCGATCGTAAAGGTGTTGGTTGGATCCTCCTCCTCCCCCTCCTGAAGTCCACAACCATCACCTTGGTTTTTGTGGTATTCAGATGGAGATGATTGTCCACTCTCCATTGCACAAAGTTGTTGAGTGTTCCTCTGTACTCCTCCTCATCACCTCCTCTTATAAGGCCGACAACTGTGGTGTCATCTGAGAATTTCTGCAAGAAGCATCTGTCAGTGTTATATTGAAAATCCGCTGTGTAGATGGTAAACAGGAACGGAGCCAACACAGTTCTTTGTGGCACCCACAGCTTTATAAAAGCTAATTAAATGTCCTACTTAAACTAAGCTTATGGCTTAATCCTGACTTAATCTAAGCCTGTCTGTGAAACCAGGCCTTAGAGGCACAAATCATGTCTAGATCACTGTAAGCATATTCACTTCAATGATTTAATATGCACTCACTGGCCACTTTATTAGTTATGCCTGTACAACAGCTTGTAAACGCAAATATCTAATCAGCAAATCAACTCAATGAATTTAGGCATGTAGACATGGGGTGCGTCTCAATCGGCTTCCTAGTTCAGTAGTCAAGGCACTGATCAGGGAGATGTTTATTTTAAGGGCTGTATCAAATCGCAAAATCCTTCCAGTGCACTAGAACATTCACTCCCTGAAAAATCCCACAGTGCACCACAAAAACCAGGGAGTACCGATGCTCATTATAGGTCCTACCAGTGCCCGGATTCTTTTACATGATATACTGATTCACAAGCTCGGGAGCTGATTGAGACACACTCATGTTCAAGACGATCTGCTGAAGTTCAAACTGAGCAACAGCATGGGCAAGAATGGTGCAAGAAGGTGCAAGGAATCGCGCTCGGATCCGCACCAAAACAATCGCCCAATTGCAAAGAAACTCTAGGGTGGTTTGCTTGAGGTGTGAAAGCAATCCTACCCAACGGACCAACGAACCAAATGGTATTATAATTCATAACGGGAAAAGTGCTAAATAAATATCAGTAGTGTCTGATTCTGTGATTCTGCACATTAGTTACAGTTGAAAACCAAAAAAGCACCTCTTCATCTTAAAATGTTGTGTAATTGCACTTCTCAGTGCGAGAATGCTGTCCTGAAGAAGACTTGATTCCTGCTCTAGCTGTATTATAACATTCGTATAGTGTTTGCGTGTGTCTTGACACTTTACGTTTGAATTTGCTGTAGTATTAATACGAATTGTAACAACAATGCCTCTAGTTTAGGGAATTTATTAGCTCAAATGAGAGGTAATATTCATAAGATATGAATATGCATATGCCGTTTACACAAATTAAATTATTCCAAAAAGGGTATAGGTCAGACCTCAACGTATATCAATAATTTCCACGATTACTCGTAGAATTTATGATATAAGTAGATAGGATTATATTTTAATTAGGGGGAATTTAGATAGAGGTTAATTCTAATTTATCATACAAACCATCCGTCCGGCAGATCGGATGCACGATTTCTGAACAGAAACCTATTGTCTCCAACACGACAAATAATTTTCCTGTGGCCACAAAGGAATGATTACTTTCGTGTCTTAGACAACTTAGATTGTTTAATAGTAAAATAAAGGGTAGAGCTGGTAGGCAATCACACATTCAGGGATTTCAGTAATGAAACAATATGAGAAAGATTCAATTCACAAAGATTATAGGATTTTTAATCAAGCAACTAAGATTACAGGTACTAATCTGTACTACAGGTACACGCAAATAAGACATAAAATAAAACAAAATATATGAGAGGGAAAGAGAACATGAGAGAGGGAATTGGAGAGAGAGAAAAGGAGAGAGTTTGGTGTGTGTGTAAGATGGTAGCGTAAGAGTATGTGTGTGTGTTTAGAGAGAGCACGTGCGTGGGTTTTTCTAGGAGCGCGTGCGTGTATGTGTGGGTGTGTGGATGTAAGTGTGTGTGTGAGGATAAGTGTGTGCGTAAAGAATGAGTGAGAGAATTTAGAGAAAGGCACAGACAGTTTACAACATTCCTTCACACCGAGACCCCAACAGTTTCTAGTAATTATTAGACAACTTAACAGCATTTCTTTCCCATTGGACTGATTTTACATGTGCTTCAAGACGTCATCACGCAAAGCGTTCCCCATAGCGTCATTTCGACGCAACGCTCGTTCCCTCTTCAGGGAACCGAGGTTACAGTCGTAACCGAGGCGGTTTCTTGGAAGAAGGAAGGAGGCGGGTCTCTCTCTCTCTCTGGCGAACTGCTACAAGAATAGAGAGGACGCGCCTTGTTTTGAAGGCGCTAAGCCTCCGCCTTCTGGCGTACGTGATCCAATCGTCTGTTACGACGTGTTGTTGCCACCTCCTTACATTTCGCAGAGCTATACGCCCCTTCCGATTATGTATTAATCTAATAAATTCGGTTATAACCCTTGATAGCCCGGGATTAATGAAAGAAAGCATAATTTTATACATTGAGTTAAGGATTCACCACCGTAGGTTCTTCCTGAACCCAATGGTACCGCGAGTGATGATTCTGTGATCTGAGGATACATAGATACATGATTTCTCGTGATTACAGGCGCATCGCATTAATTACATCCCAATAAAGCTTCATAGGTATATCAGCGTGGTTACAGGGATCATACACACACCAAGAAATATATTTTAAACATTTTACAAGGTAACTTTGATCACATGTGGTTTAGGGTTTGAGAGAGTCTCTGTGTGAGTGTGTGTCGACACAGGCTGAGAGTTCACAACTGCGCGCTGAACTTATGTCCTCGAGCCGCGGGGGTGAGATGCTATGTGTGTGCGTTTTTAGAAATGATGCAATTAACATGGTTTGGACATTTGTTCGGATAAAGTCTTGTTGTTCTGAGGTGTAAATCAGTGTCTAAGAGATCCCTAGGGGGTTCTTTGAGATCGCTCTATTGGTCAGCGGATGTTCGCCAAGCAGTAAAACAGAAGGTTTTTGTTGATTCAGAAGTAAGAGATCTGTGTTTTCAGATAGGCAGTCAATGAGTTACGCCGTTTGTCGGCGCCATTTGGTCTGCACGTCCTGTGCGGCGGAATCTTGAGACAAAAGAGGTGTTTGTAAATGGGGATTCCAGTACGTTGATTAGGTCCTAGACTAGAGATGGGGTTTGATCACAGGGTAATCTCAGTAATTTAATCATATAGAGAGAGAGCTGACAATCTGACCATCTTCTTTCCGTTACAGAATAGTATATAATTGTACAGCGGCAATGATGGCTACATTCATATGTGTTTGCTCTCGACAGTTACAAATAAAGCCACAATAAGCTCCTGGAGCGAACTTGTCAATCATCTTGATGGATGACGCAGAGGAAATGATGGCCAATAAGAGGACAGTTGTGCCTGTTCACTTGCGTGAACACATTTTGGTACGCTTTGAAAGATTGCCTTGTGAAAGCAAACCTTACCAAGAAGAAACTGCAACATTGTAACAAATTAAGTCCCTGTTTCGGAACGGAAAAAAAAAATCTATAGGTGTGAAAACACCCTGAGTGACTTTAAACATGGCATTGTTGTTGGTGCCAGACAGACTGGTCTGAGTATTTCAGAACCTGCTGATCTACTGGGATTTTCACACACAACTCATCTTTAGGGTTTACAGAGAATAGTCTGAAAAGAGAAAATATCCAGTGAGTGGCAGTTCTTTGGGAGAAAATGCCTTGGTGATGCCAGAGGTCAAAGGAGAATGACCAGACTTGCTTAGCTGATAAAGGCAACAGTAACTCAAATAACCACTTGTTACAACCGAGGTCTGCAGAGGAGCATCTCTGAACGCTCAACACATCGAACTTTGAAGCAGACGGGCTACAGCAGCAGAAGACACACCGGTGCCGCTACCCAAGGATTTTCTGTCAACTGCATCATGATGTGCGGCAATAGAGGCAACATACACTTTGAGGGTGGAGGAGACAGCCTTCGCTTCAACACTTCTTGCAAAAAGGTAAGCACAGTAGCGATTGGACATCTTCGGGGGTCTTCTCGGTGAGAAGAACACCACTCAACAAACAGGTTTCACTGCAGGGTGCAGTGCCTCAAAGAGGGTGCTCTCGCAGAAGTGATGGTGTCCAAGACAGCTTGTTGTAGATCACCTTCTGTCCAGGGACCAGACATGGAGTTTCCAGAGGTCTGGACACGGGTGCCATAAGGTGCCCCGTCCCTGAGAAAGAAGGTCCTTCCTGAAAGGAATGGGCCACGGAGGGGCTGTCGAGAGGAGCATCAATTCGGGGAACCAGGTCCGGTTGGGCCAATAGGGACAACTAGCAAGACCTGCTCCTTGTCCTCCCTGACTTCGCACAGTGTCTGTGCGAGAAGGATCACAGGGGGAAACTCATACTTGCGTAGGCCACGGGGCCAGCTGTGTGCCAGTGCATCCATGTCGAGGGTCCCCTCGGTCAGGGAATAAAACAACCGGCAATGGTACGGGTCCGGAGAGGCAAACAGATCTATCTGTGCGGCCCAGAAGTGGTCCCAGATCAGCTGGACCGCCTGGGGATGGAGTCTACACTCTCCTGGGGCCACAGGCTGTCATGAGAGCTCGTCGGCGGCACAATAGAGCAGGTCGGGGATATAAATGGTACGAAGCGAACTCAGATGCTTCTGACTCCATAGGAGGAGATGGCGGGCAAGTTGCGCCATGCAAGGGGAACTGCAACACACACAAGAGCAATGACAAATTACACATGAATAAAGGCTAATTTGCACAATTACTGTTGCATTTTGTTTGTACTCATTTTAACACTAATAAAGAAATACATGTGAACTACATTCTGGTCATTATAGCATCTTTACCGTGCAGCTCTTCACAAATTAACATGTGAGAGCTAGCATATGCATAGCCGACGTGAGTTCAAACCATCGGCAGATTACACTCTACAAACTTACAATTATTGTCAAAAATAACTAATAATACTTCCAGAATAATCTCACAAAACAAAGTATACATACCGACGATGCTACGTCAGACATGAGAAGTGATTGAAGCGCCATGAAAATAAACTCGAGCAAACCGCTGAAACGCGCATGAAGTGCGTGAGTATTTACTTCCCAACTACGGATCGCGTAATAGGGCATTTAGCACAGCGCGATCTTAAAGTGACCATGACCTAAATACAAACACATATGAAATGAATATTCCTGGAACACATTAGAACTCTGGAATGCTGACTAAAAGTAAAGCATGTTAATGTAACTTTAAACTTAATGCTTATTTAAGTTTTCTTACTCATAACAAAACACATACACATCATAATTCATAAGAAACAAAAGTCCAAAATGACAGTTCCTTTTGCACTGTTACATCACTATAAATTAAAAACAAATTTTCATGTCCTGAGAAAACTTTTTCTATGAATTTGCAAACAGATTGCGACATAGATATAAGTGTTTACATTGTTTACATACATGTTTCTGTATTGTAGTTTAAAAAAATACTTTATTTATAAATGCCTCCATGTAATTTGTAATTCCATCTATAATGACACTATTGAACCTTCTTACCCCTGAACAACCATTAAACAACCCAAACCTGTCCTAACCCACCCGTATCAACCCTCAATAGCAGCACAAGTGTTTTGCAATACATCAACAACACAATAAGTTATACCAAACAATTCTTATTTTATTTAATTTTTTAATGTAGGTACATAGTAGTTAAAGACGCCAAATACAAAGTGTGCCGATTCCACTGAGGAAAAAATAGTGCTATATTTATTTGGACAAATAAAATTCTGTCAAATTACAAATCTGATACAAAAAAGACACTTACTGAATTTAGAAATCCTTTTTTTTAAACAAAAAAATTAAAATGATACACAGCATCATTATAAAATAAAGTAGATATATCTGACTATAGATATATTCTAAATAAACAGATGTGCACATACCTACAGTACACATTCACAGCATCTTCTTAACTACAGCCCTCATTGCCTCTATAGAGTAAACTCAAATCACAGTATGATCTCTTGTCACAGGAGAGGTATGTTTACTGACTCTTAAAAAATTAAGACTGTCAAATAACAAAAAATCTGAACTAGCCTGCACCTTATGACCAACAATATAGAACTTTTTTTTATTGCAGTATTTCTAATTTCATTGAATCCTTATGATAATTCACATGATGTCAGCCTTTTCCTGAGTTAAGATTTTCTTTAGACTGTCTCTGTGTCTTTTATATTGAATGGTTCTCCTGAAAAACATAATCAACACACATCCGGTCAAGATTTCATTAGTGTTTACATTAGTTCCTTGATGAAGGCGGAAAAGATTTACTGCTGCATCCATGTCGGTGAAGTCTTCTGTCACAAACTGCTCCGGGACTTGGGTGAAGATCCAAATGCTGTTTTATTAGGGTAATCCAAAATTGTCAGAACATAATGGCCCTCATTTATCATTCTTGCGTAGAAATGGGCGTATATGTTGGCGTAAGATTATGCTTACACTCCTCTCACCGCCTGATTTATGAAGCTGTGCGTACCTTTGAAATCCAGGTGTACGCAATACCTGCCCTTGATAAATGCCGCGGCTGAAAACGATCATATTAGAATAACAACGCCCCTATATATTCAAGTCTCCGCTTCCCCCACGCCCTCATTTTACGCCATAGACACACGGAAGACGGCAAAGAAGAGAAACTTCTCCGACGTGGAGATCGAGACCATCACCAGGGAAGTGGAAAGAAACAAAATTGATTTCTAGATTTTTATTATTAATGACACTTATTGTTATTTAGAAGAAGAATGTCGTTATTATTATTATTTGTATTATTATTATTATTATTTAAAAGAAGAATGTCATTTTTATTATTTTGTCAGTCTGAATAATTTTTTTGGTCATTGAAAGCCTTTCATTACTAAACCCAGTCCGTGCACACCTGCCGGGCCTAACCCTGGCCCTACCATCGTTTCAAAGAATAGTACAACGGCGAGCGCGTCGAGTATAAACGCCTCGTCCGTTTGGGGAGGTGCGAGCGCAGTCTGCGGAGACTCGCGCTGCGGAGCCAGGCGAAAGTATTTAAACAAGGCTTGAAACGTCAGGTAAAGCGCACAGGCTCGCAACTGAAGGAATACATATGCCTACAAATCAAATGCTTTGGTAAAGTCACACAA
>FLSR01000341.1:0-14090 GCA_900092035.1 Leuciscus waleckii | reverse complement strand
TGTTGTTTTTTTACAGTGGGTCATAATATTTCATATCTTTTAGTTTGTCAGTGCGTTTTGTGGTGTTAGGAATTGTTTTTCTGCGCATTTCCGCACTAACTCAAAACGTGCGTACATGTACACCACCTCCTGAGCTGGCGTAGGATTTGAGCGTGCCGTACGCCAACGTCCATATTGATAAATCTCAAAGTCACCGTGGTTTTGGGTGTACGCCAGGTGTACGCTGGAAATTTGGTGTACGCACTTTTGATAAATGAGGGCCAGTGAGTCCAGGCAAAGGTTTATGGGAAATGTAGTTCATCATGGAATGGCAAAGGACTAGAGAGAAGTGCCCTGCTCTTTCCTGAGTTAAGATTTTCTTTAGACTGTCTCTGTGTCTTTTATATTGAATGGTTCTCCTGAAAAACACAATCAACACACATCCGGTCAAGATTTTATTAGTGTTTGTTTCAATACACAGAATGACAAAAGATGAAGAGCAGATTGTTTGTTTACCTGCAGAGCTTTATCAGATTCACCAGATTTACTGATTCTGATAAAGCAGATTACCACGATCACAGCCAGCATGAAGGCAGCAACTACCACATATGAACAACCATACCTGAGGATTGGTTCAATATTTTATTACGTTTACCATGAATTCAGTTTTCACAAAGCAAAGAAGTTAAAAAAATAAAATGAACTCACAAGGTTATCTGTGGCAGTTGTCCTAGGGGGAAAATGGGGCAAAGCAATTAGCATATGTTAATAAATATATATATATCTGCATGGGTTTATTGAGGGGTATCTGAGGGTACATTTACACGACAACAGTGTACAAAAAACAATTGTTTTTCCTTTGCGTTGTTAAAAGTTTCACATACAGACGACAACATTGTCAAAACGATCCCAGTTCACACAGATTTGTGAAAGAGTTGAACGATCCCAGTTCACACAGATTTGTGAAAAAATTGATTTTTTTTTTTTTTGTAGAGTTGATTATAATTTTTGGTTGGATTATTATTATTGTTGTTGTTGTTTTCCTTTCTCTTTCTCTTTTCGTTTTCTTTTTAGCTTCTTGGCCCAATACCATCTTGCAAAGAGACTACCAATGAAAATGTCTAGGTTACGACTGTAACCTCTGTTCCCTGAGAACAGAGAACGAGTCTGCGTCGATTTGACGCTTTGGGGAACGCCTCCGTGTGAACCAGTGTCTGAAACGCTTATCTAATCACGGCAATCCTATTGGCCGGTGACAGCCTATGATGTCACTACTAGTGCGACCCAGAAGTATATAAGGGGCACCTAGAGAACATGTCAACAACTTATCGGCTGAAGGGCCTGTTGAGCAGGCATCCCCGAAGCATGGCGAAAGACGCAGTGTCTCGTTCCCTGTTCTCAGGGAACAGAGGTTACAGTCGTAACCTAGACGTTCCCTTTCGAAAGGGAACTCGCACTGCGTCGATTTGATGCTATGGGGAACGATATACCAACGCCACCATGCTGAGGGGAGTGAACGTCAAATTTCACTGAAATGCCAAAACATTCCCCCTTCGGGTCACATACAGACTGTCAGTGACATTATTCCTATGGCCACTGTCCAAGCTATAAGCCGCAAAGAGGCCTCCGATACAATGAAGGCCTACCAAGGCCGCTCAAAGGCTTGGAACCAACAGCTTCCATGGAAGGGGTTCCTTTAAGGGAATATGGCCAGGGGGTCCAAAAGAATTCCCGTCCAGTCACTTTTTGAGGGGGACATAAAGTCAACCCCACATGCCACCAGGGAGGCTGACCTGGTGTATTTTACTGACCTAGTCTTGCCAACAACCTGTCTGTTTTCTAAACAGAGTCTCTAACTTTATTTTCCTCACTTGTAGAGGAATCCGATAGGGAGGACTGCAGATAGTGGCAGTTATCGCTCATAGCCGGATTATAGAGATGGGCACCCTGGAGAGTAGAACTCACTATAGCGCTTTCTAACCCTTGCAAACGAGGGGAGTAACTCTATTCAATCCTGGATCTACACAGTGCTTCAAAGCCACTCTGAAAGGGACCCTAATAAGGGGAGCACCTCCAGTTCTAGAGCTGATCTAACAGGGAGCTCTACGCATCCACTTGTTGGGGAGCCGCCTTCAAGGCCTAACTATTTGATAGCGGGACTGTTAGCAGAGCAAGCCACATAAGTCAGGTACTCTCACAGACATCTCTGTGGGCCTCGTTATACTTATCTAACATTGCCAACAGGCAGTGTACTCAGCAGAAGTGCTATCGACCCTTTAAAGCAAGGGGAGTACAACCTTACACTACCGGACTATCGAGGAGGCCTACTGTAAGGCCTACAGCTTCGAAAGTCACAGGCGTCAGCCCGGGCAGTGCTTTGGCTCCAAGGGAGCATACTCAACCTTCCCAAATAGGGGGGAGTAACTAGTCTGTTTCTCTACCTGAGCCTGGGTGGTGAAGGGTGATAACATACGAGCTATGGGTAGCAAAGTACTCTAAATAATGACCCTAACAAGGGGAGTACTATCAGCATGACCCTGAGGAATGTATCAGGGTCAAGGCATATTATCTTGTATTTTTTACAAGACAGATTTTATATTCTAACTAATTTATAAAATATGACAAATAGTCTAGTCAGTTCATTTGCAGTGATAGTGAGAACATGCACACACACACACACACACACACACGGCCGTGAGGAAGGAGATCTGATGCAGGATTCAAACATGTTCTCTGATGTCCATTGAAACAGAAGCTCTTCAAACACAGATCCACAGTTGTGTATCACACATCAGATCTCACTCTGAAGTCACACCATATACTTATGAACATGAGTTTTGGATATTAATGCCTGAATTGAGATCCATGTAATTCTTGCAGTGGATTTACTGCCGATCGACTTCAAAACTTTTGAAGTTATATGATTGCAATAGCAGATATAACAGTATACCTCACAGTTTATGCACAAACTTAAGAAGAAGTGTTGTAATTATAGCTTTAAAAATAAAATAACTAAATGATGAAAATTATAAAGTGAATCTATGATTTATGCAGTCAGCATGATTATAGATCAAGAGTATAACTCATTTCTTCACCTTCATTAAATCAAACGCAGCTTAGCTAATAAACACTGCTGTTATGTGAGATTCATTTTCATCATTTTAGGTGTTGAAAATGAACCTTGTGGACTGTACTTTCTTATAATGTATGTCTTTGTTTTCTTTATATATTATTTCCACTGATGAAACAACACACATTCACATAAAATAGCTTGCTGGTTAAATTGAAGTTGAAACATCATACTACTTTTTAGCCAGTAATCTAAAATCTTCTTCTTTTTTTTTTTACGTGGTCAGGAACAACAAAATGCAAAAAAAGAAACGTGTAAAATAAGCAGGAACTAATGGAAACAAAGGAGATGCACCGAGGCACTCCAAAAAATAAATGCATACAATTAAAAGATTAAAAACAAAGCATGCAGCGGTGTTTCCCATCACACCGCTGTATCAGAAGCTAGATCTTCAAAGCACTTTTCCACTGATCTCCGGCATTAACTTAATGTACAGTTGTAATGAGGTTACGTCTTGCGCATGAGTGTGATCGGGTCAGTGTTAGGAAGCAGGATCAGGGCTAAAGCATGAACACTTTCATAACTGAGGGCTGGAGAAGGGTTATGCAACTGTCCATCCACTGATGCCGCACACATATGAATACAGGAGCTACTAAAGTCACGTGTCATCCATCATTTAGGTAATGAAATACAGTCTCTTAAACGGGTAGTTAACCTCTGAGCAGTTGGGATCAAAACCATAAAATAAACAATTAACTATGATTAAACTAAGATTGGCCACTCTGATTGCATATGTTTTACTGTCAAAGTGAAGCAGTTTGTGTCCACGACAAACGCTAGACATCAAACATCACAGCCAATCAGAAGAGTGTGTGGGCGGAGCAATCGCATTATTGGTGCACATGTAAATGTAGCCAATGAGAGAGTAGATCCAGTGAGAGCAAGCGTCAGTGAGGGAGAACTCATCACAACATCTCCATTAATTCACACATATAATAATTTAATGTTTATATATTTAATATATTATTCCTTTTCGATTTTAAATTGACTACTGACCGAAACAAATGAATCACGATTCAAAAAGCCATGTTTCAAGATCGATGTGAAACGAGTGAATCATTACACCCCTACCCATAATGCATCACTGTCGCAGCTGGTCAGGACAAAACTTAAAGTACAGACTTTGGTACTGAAATTGAAAAAATTTAACAACATCAGCATTTCCCTCTAGTATTTTGAATGCTGTGGATATATTAGCTTTCAAACGCTCCCGTGTGTCTCTGTGTAAGCGCTCAGTGATGTAGCCAATCAGAGACATGTATGTTGAGCGTGTGAACACAACGGCAATCAAAGTGTTTAAGAATCTGTTCAACAGCGCTCGAGGGAAATGCTGATGTTGTCACATTTTAAAAATTCAGTACCGAAGACTTCTGACAACTCTAAAAAGACATCTTTTTATCAAGACAGCAAAGAGAAACAGACTTCACGCTATAGTCATCGGCTATATGACTGTTGTTTAGTTCAGGGGTCAAACTCTTCTCTGGACAGCCACCGTCCTGCAGGCTTCCAGCTCAATCCGCTGGGTCAGGGGTCAAACTCTTCTCTGGACAGCCACCGTCCTGCAGGCTTCCAGCTCGATCGGCTGGTTCAGGGGTCAGACTCTTCTCTGGACAGCGACTGTCCTGCAGGCTTCCAGCTCGATCCGCTGGTTCAGGGGAAGGGTTTGAACTTGATTCTGCAGGAAAGTGTCTCTCCTGTCCCAGGTTTAACTGAAGACTCCTCCACTCTTCATCAGTGAGTAAGACTGACCAACAGAGGATGACGAGAGTTTAGCAAACACAGTCCGATAGGTGTGACATCCCTGACCAATGTCGAGTTGTGTCGAGTTGCTAAGTGAAGAAAAGCTGAAACTCAGATCACTCAGTGTATATGGAGAGCTTATAATGAGAGCCTGTAAAAATGACCTTTAAACTCTGATGTGAGTCTGATTAAAACTGGCTTGGCTCAGTATTTAGCATTCATAATTTTTCTGGTGTTCTCTCAGATGGAGCTGAGACTCGTAGATAGCAGAGCTCCCACTAAACTCCTCATTAATCTCTCATTATGTCCATGTTCTCAGATCTGCAGCACACACTCCAGTCTAAAGAGCGCTACTCGTGTGAAGAACGCTAGAGACGAGACTCGCTGCTGTCGCACTGGTGGACATTATAATGTTGCCTAACCAGCATAAAAATACAAGACATGCTAAAAACTATAACATTCTACTTCTGTTTTGGTTTCGTTTTCAATGTTTTGAATTCTTGTTGTTAGTTTGTTTCCATGGTTTCTAGAATGGTTTCATTGGTTGTCATAGCGACTCATTGTTTGGTTGATTTGATCCACCTGATCCTTGTTTTGTCCATTGAGTTTGTTAGGTGTATATTGGCCTGTGTTCTGTCTGCTCTTAGTCGGGTGGTGTTTGTGTTAACACACACTGTTCTGAGTGTGTACCTTCATTGTATTTTTGGTTTGTTCAGTATATTTAAGTTAAAGGTGCAATCCTTTTTGTTATGCTGGTTGAAAGTCTCATATCTTGATAGCAACCACCATGTTAAGTTGTCTAAATGTATCGTTATAAATGTATATCTTCTGTGGAAGGCGTAGGGCCATAAAATGTTCGTTCAGTCATTTCATTTGGTCTGAATGAAAGGATAGCATGTGTTCCCTGTCAGTCATCGTGTGTTTGCATACACCACCGCGCAGGTATTCACGCAGACATCATACGCCATCAGCGCTGGGATTTTAAGCTGCTCGACCAAAGAAATGTATTACATTACCAGAAAAACATGTTGTTTGCATTTAAGATATACCTCGTGCTTCCAAGCAGCACAATCATCTCTCCTTACAGAGAACAGACCTACTGTAGTACAGTACACATCATCAGTGGTAAACAACATCAGGCTACACAATGCTTCATTGTAGAGAACTCGTGACTTGTGTCATATGCATAATTGGAAAACAGATGCTAAACATTCCTGTATTCAAAATGGTCTCCTCTCCGTTTCTCTGCAGGATCTTCACTCGAACTTATTACTTGAACTTCACAAATACATCTGATTATGAACATTAATAAAAAGAGAATAATACTGATACATAATATTAAATAATACAATTTTAGTCTTCAGACAGAGATTTGCAGGGATTGTATGCTTTCAATGCTAGCAGGCTAAAGTAGTTTTCCCAGATCTTTACTAGTGCTCTGAAGTATATCCTCTGAGCTTCGCCTCATCGTCTTCCTCATCCTGACCGTGATGAATGTGATGAATATAATATCTAAGTCTCCGCATAACAGTGGCCCTTAATGGCTCAATGACCCTTAAATGCAGGCTAGGTCGGCTCGCCAGATTCTAGAACAAAGCTACTCTCTTTATATCTTTAGATTTTTTAGTCAAATTCATTTAAAATGCTCCCAAAAGATTTTTTCAAATTCATTTAAAAAGCTCCCAAAAAACCAAAAAAAAAAAAAAAAATGCATTTGATAATTAAATTCCATGATTATTGTAGGAACAGAATGAATAGTGCCCCAAAGTGGTCGTATCTTGGTGAAGTTCACCATTTTTAAGCCATTTAGCGACAACTAACTAATATGCCATGCAGCCGTTGTGATTTCTGCAGAACCAGGGAGTTTTTGTTTGCGGGTCTTTGGGGGAATTCATCCAAACTTTTACAAGATATCAGTCTGTCAACACAACTCAAACAAAGCATTTTAGCATTTAATGACATAAGTAATATATGACCGTTTAAATGTCAGCTTTTTTGTGAAAATGACAATGGGCCAAACTCAGTGCGTGTTCATTTCATCAGTTCTGCAGGAGCTCTGCACTCCTCTGAGGATCACGTGCAGTTCTGCTTGGTTCATTATAACAATGTAGATTTCATCAGAATTTAAACCCAGCCCCTATATGCCCTATGCATACTACAAACACACACCACTAGACTATCATGACTGTCAGTCTTAATAAGAACTTTCTCTGAAATGTATTTTATACTATTTTATTTATTTATTCTAAAACAAGGCAAGGATCGGCTGCTAAATGATTGTTAGCATTGTAATGTGACGCAGATCCGTATCTCAGATGTTCCTAATGTCTTGTGCTGTTAAATATCACTGATGAATATGAATATGCAAATGATATGCAGATGAGGATATAGTAAACGAGGCGTTGTAAGCTCATATATGGTTATTTCAGGAGGAGACTCGTGTTCACAATCTTCCTCTGACTGGGATTCCTTCACCATTTTTGTCTTTCGGCGCATGAACACTTTTAGTGAGGATCCCACACACAGTTTTATAAACCAATCCTGATTCCTGGTCCTGAATGCAGATTTGGAAAAGCCCTCCACATTACTGCAGTGAAGTAAGCGCACTGAGAGCTTGATAGTTTGGCCTTCAACAAAAGTGGCTTTTGTGTCGTTTTTTAACAAGATACCTTTAAGTTTGTTAAAAGGAAGCAATGAACAGTGAAATGTAGTTTTCCAGAGTCCAGCTGTGCTGTGTGTTGTAAACCGCACTCGTGTGCTATCAGCGAATCAATGACTAGCGTATGTTCCTCATCACTGAAGCACTGGTACCGTCCGTCTGCTGCTTTTCCTCTCTTTACCAGCGCTGGAAATGTTGATTATGTGTGTTTGAGTTATGATTTTGCTTAGGCCATATGGTAATTCCTCATTTAATCAGTAGTTTTCCAGAAAAGAGGTACTTTAAAGATCCTAAAACAAATATCTTCTTTCTCTCTCTTCCCAGCCTGAGCGGATACGTGTAGTTAGTCCCCTCCAATTATGCTGTGAAAACTGGGATATGGTCCATCCTAAATATTGAGGGATGGAAATGAGAGACATTTCCAGGTAGCTCTCGCTAAAAGAGACAAGAACATGCAGAGTCAACACGTGTTGAAGGCAGAGCTGTGGACAGATGTGTTTAATTGCACTCATTAATGAGATCAGCAGCGCAGCGAAGGAGACTAGATCACACCTGTGGTGTGTTTCAGTGGCGTATTCTCACACACACACACACACATTCCCTCCCGCAAACACACACACATTCCCTCCCGCAAACACACACACATTCCCTCCCGCAAACTCTGAGAATCTGCTGGAAATCACTGTCCACAACTCCTACAAGTGATCCGGAATAACTCCTGCTTCTAAATATATATGATGGAGGCAATAGACTAACTCAACTTCAGTTGTTTTTAAGTTGTGCTTTATAAATAAACATTGTATTGTATAACTCCAAAAATGATCAAAAGACTGACATTATATTTTTAGATTTTTAATGTTTTTTAAGGGAAACCCATTCTTCCAAAAATATGATCTGATTCATCGCCAGAAGTCAGGAATGCCTCTTCTTATCAAAGCCACTACATATGAAAATCTGGTATATGATGCAGTCCAACAGACATAAATATATATATTACATTTTTAAAACCATATATACACAATATAACAATTGTATTATTTATTTAAGAGTTAATTCAATAAAAATGTAGTTGTCTTTTACTCAAAAGCCATATGACATTCATTCATCTTTAGAACAAAAACTAATATTTTAGTTAATCTTTTCATTTAAAATGAACTTTTAATGTTCTCTCGTCATTTTTTGTTCATGTAATCTACATTGTTAGGCTTCTGAAAGTGCATACAGACATTGTAAAATTTATCCATATGAATCAAGCTGTTTAATTACATCAAGTCTTCTGGAGAGACAGATGTTATGTGGTGAACTGATTTAATTTAGGCTTTTATGAACATATAAACATTGATCAACACACACATATATAGAGAACATCTATGCGTGGTAAATGCTCAAACGTGCACTGCTAATGAGGCTCTAGACTTTCAATGCATTGACAAAAAAATGGTGAAATAATATTTTAAAAATTGTGTTTCAAAGATGAACAAAAGTCGTTCAGGTTTGAGTGAAAGATAACAGATTTGCACTGGTTTAGAGAGTGGATAGTCCACCATATGACCTTAGCCGTTTAGTCCAAATTTATGAAGACACACACAATCACTTTATATGATGAACAGATTGAATTTAGGCTTTTATTCCCATATAGACATTGATCAGCACACACATCAGTAAAGCCACACAAGCGTTCTCGTGTTACGCTGCACAGTTGAGCTTCAGCGAGAACCAATCAGCTTTATAATGTGTTTATATGTGAATAAAAGCCTAAATTCAATCTGTTCATAATATGAAGCGGTCGTGTTTCTTCTGAATTTTAGAAGCTCTGGTTTAATCCGGTGCTCGTCCACGAGTCTCTTCTGTTGATGTGTGTGTGTGTGTGTGTGTGTGTGTGTGTGTGTGTGTGTGTGTTAAATCCACTCGCTGCTATGCCAAACGGTGTGTGTTTGTGTGTGTCAAACACCAACAGCCACATGTCCTTGACCTCACTCACACACACACACACACACACACACACACACACACACACACACACACACATTACAATTTACAGTGATCTGTTATCAGAGGAAATGATGTATTTCAGAAATGTACATATACAAATCACAGTTAGCTAAAAATAATAATAATTTAAGCAATGTAATAATTTAATGCAGAAACAATGAGCTCAGTGAAGTAATGAATACCTGTTTGATAACATATGATTATGACATCTAGATAAATGTAGCATTGGTGCAGGACTTTAGGAGAATGATATTAGCTGTGAGCTCCGAGGAATGAGCACATCTGAAACATCTCATGGATCATCACGATGTTTGTTTGCTCGATGTACATACGCATTCACTCATGATTTTATAAATCGCAGCTTCTCGGACATCGTTTGACAGCTCTTTGCCTCTTATTTCAGACAGTCTGAAGCTAAACATGTTGTCGTTGTCACTACAGTGTTCTTACTGAAGTGCTTGGCACCATAACAGTTATGATTATGGGGCTTACTATCGATTAATAAAGACTTATTTGTACGCAGGTCATTGCAAAATGCTATGTTATGACCTCAGAACACATTTACCATAGTTCATAATTTGTAAACTAATAAGTTTTGATGTTTGCATCACATAATGAGCTCCAGATGGTGTGGTAACTCGCCGGATACAGCAGTGCACTCGTGAAGCTCTCGCCGAGACTAATCCAATGCAAGTCATGATCAGTACCTACACGTGAAAGAGCGTTATCTCATGTTTGCTGCTGTTACACTGCCGGTCAGGTTTAGCGTAGGCAGCACGTTACTTTCAAAGTGATCGAGCATAAACCTTTTAGCAGTGGTGTAAAGTATTGGAGGAAATGTAATTAAAACCCAATACAAACTCTCCTAAACTCACCCAAACTCTGCCACCAGGGAGGCTGACCTGGTCTAGTTTACTGATCTAGTTTTGCCAACAACATGTCTGTTTCCAAAAGAGTCTCAAACATTATTTGCCTCAACTTGTGGAGGCATCCGATGGGGAGGAATGCATATAGTGGCTGTAAACTCTCACAGACCTGATCATAGAGATGGGCATCCTGGAGAGTAGAACTCAGCATAGCTCTTTCGAACCCTTGCAAACAAGGGGAGTAACTCTACTCGATCCTGGATCTACAACAGTGCACTCTAAAAGGGGGAAGATCTAACAGGGAGGTCTCGTGAAAGTCATTCGACTTTCCAACCAGACTTAGGGAGCTATGTATTCATACAGAGCAATCCTCAGATAGAGTCTGGAACACTATGCTCAACCTGACAAGTATTGACCAGAATCTGGGCTAGAATCAGGGAGGCTACATGGGAGCCTGCAACGTGATCCTTAATGCCTTTGCAATGCTAAGCATCCAACTGGTTGGGGAGCCGCCTTCAAGGAGGCCTGTTAAGGCCTAACTACTTGATAGCGAGACTGTTAGCAGAGCTAGCCTCAGAAGCCACGTGCTCTTACAGACATTTCTATGGGCCTGGTTATACTTATTTAACATTGCCAACAGGCAGTGTACTCGGCAGAAGTGCTATCGACCCTTTAAAGCAAGAGGAGTACAATCTTATGCTACCGGACTATAGAGGAGGCCTACTGTAAGGGCTACAGCTTTGAATGTCACGGACGTCAACAGGCAGTGCTTTGACTCTAAGGGAGCATACTCAACCATCCAAAATGTGAGGGAGTAACTAATCTGTCTCTACCTGAGCCTGGGTGGTGAAGGGTGATAACATACGAGCAATGTGTAGCAAAGTACTCTAAATAATGACCCTAACAAGGGGAGTACTATCAGCATGACCCTGAGGAATGTATCAGGGTCAAGGCATATTATCTTGTATTTTTTAAAAGACAGATTTTATATTCTCAACTAAACCCAAGGGAATGGATGCCACAGTAAGTGGCCACGGGCATTTTACCTTATGACTTGAATTATTTAATTCAAGGGGCTCAGAGGGAAAAATCCTTTTTCAACTTAGGCTTGCTGTATATACTAGCTACTATACTCGGCTCTATAGGGTGGGGGCCTGAGCATACTGCTTCTTACTTTATAGAGAGAAAGGCCTGACAACACCCACGAGATATCTGCATGTGAGGCTTTTTGAAGATAGCCACTAGCATTTTTACACCTAATGCAAAAGGCGGGCCTTGGCTAGACGACTTGTAAGAGGAGGCCATTACTAGGAAAAACTAGATTACAGGAATAAAATCTCCTGATGGGCTCTAGCTCTAAGGAACCTACACTCAGAAACTGAGAGGCTCGAGGTGAGAATGCTTAGCAGAACGCCAACAAATTCCTAGTTACCAAGCCTAATCCAGATATTGAGGCTATGTCTGAAGAAACAAACTTCGTTGCATTATTTTCCTATTATCACTGTAAAGCTGCTTTGAAACAATCTGTATTGTAAAAAGCACTATATAAATAAAGGTGACAACAGGGAACCTAGGTCTACTGTTCAACCTTACTAGAACTCTCCTAAAGAGATGAGACCTACTAAACAACATTCGCAAAATGAAGGCCTATCACCATTAAGAGCTCAGAAGAGCGCACTTACTACCAAACCCAACGCCAGACATACAGAAGGGTTCCAAATTGAAGGGATAACTCATCATAGGTCCAGCCTCAGGGCTGATGTGTTATGCAAGGTTTAAATGCAGCCTCTCTGAACTTTCCCACCACCGCCTCAATTCAACCACAGATGCCTCTCCATGGCCGTGGACGTTCGATAGCGGAGGCTGTTTGTTTGGTGGCCCGGAAAGCTAAATCTGTGGTTTGTTGCAGCTCGTCCACTGCCTCAGGGGAAAGACCCTGACCGTGGTCCGAATCTTTCAGCAGATCAGCCTGGTATGCTTACAACACAGCCATTGTGTGCAAGGCAGCACCAGCCAGACCCGCCGCCGCGTATGCCCTGCCATTTAAGCACAATGTCATTTTCTAGTGGCTTAGAAGGCAGGGCCGGAGCACTCAGTGTCTGTGCCTCTCCAGCTGGGAGATAGTTTGTGAACGTCTCATCAATTGGGGGCATCGACACATACCCATGTTTGCGCATCCCCTCAACATCAGCGTAGTTCGCTCGCTGATGGTGATGGATGCACGCTGAATACAGGTTTTTCCTTGCCTTTTCGATCTCATTGTGTAGATCAGGCAGGAATGAAAGGCTCACAGGAGCTGGAGCTTTATGGCCGTCAAGTCTGCCATGAGCAGTCTCTTCCCTCAAGCGTTCACTTGGCAACTGAAGCATTGCTGAGGCGCGTTCCATTACACTCAACATCTTAACATACGTGGGGGGCAGGGTGGCTGTGAGGGTTCGGGTGGTGTGTACATCCTCTTCACCCTCATCAGCCATCTCATGTTCTCTTGGGCTGGGTGCCAGCAGAGCACTTGCTGCCAGATCAGAGGATGTTAGTGACAACACAGCTCACTCTCAGGAGCCTCCGAGGGGCGTGAGAGATTAACACCTCTCTCAAACTCCTCGGCGAGAACCCCACAATTCTAGTCTCCGCTCTGCCTCAGCGCGAGCGGGACCTGAACTGGCTGGCACAATTGCCTGTCCCTCCTCCCTTGAGAAGAGGGCGACGAGAGCGGAGTTTTCTTAAGGGAAAATCTCTCAGTTGGCACAAGCAGCTCCCTCAAGAACTGATTGTGCATGCTCTTCGCCCAAACAGTAAACGCACAAGTTGTGTGTATCATCAGGTGTCAAATATCTTAGACACGGATCCACACACTTCCTGAAGGGTTTTTCACAAGCCATGATTACCTTTTGAAGTTCCAGGTTGAAGCGTACAAACAAACAGTCTCTGAAGACGAAAAGAGGATGACATGTTCTCTAGGCGCCCCTTACATACTTCCGGGTCGCACTAGTAGTGACGCCATAGACTGTCGCGGGTCAATACAATTGCCATGATTGCGTTTCAGACACCGGTTCACGCGGAGGCGTTCCCTGATAGCATCATCTACGCAGTGCAAGTTCCCTTTCAAAAGGTCGCAATTTAAAAGTCCATTCATAGACATTTTAAAGAACCATCTTTTTTAGTGTGTAAAGGTAAAATTAAAAGTACCCACATACTCTCTCATGTCTCTTTCCTGGTTTGTTTTCACAAGGACACTTTAGTACTGTAATGTATTTCTCCTTTATTCACTTGCTCTCAGGTCAATGAGTCTGAAGAAAACAATTTTCTCACACACTGTCATCTCATTCAACTTCAAAGAAAGAGAAATCGCTCGCTCTGGGATGAGGACAGCTGCTCCAGCTGCCAGAGGGGACATTTGTGAAGCGCTGCTCATGTGTACCGCAAAAGCAGCGAAAGGCGAGTGCTTTTGAGTCAGTCTACAATAGGTGTTGAAGAACCACAGTATGCACAATATGATTGAAGAAATGGCCACAATATTTGCATCAAAGACATAAGCTTGAAAAAAAAAATGACACAGTAACAAGGCCTTGGTTACATCAGGGGGAAAATGGTTTCAGACCATAGCCCAGGTCGACTTTAAGTGTCTCTCTTAAGCTACATGTACACAATCCCAGGTTTTCATTTAAATGGGTTAAAAAGATCCACTTCACACAGGTAAAAATATATATAGCTCTCTCTCTCTCTC
>FLSR01000340.1:938875-952236 GCA_900092035.1 Leuciscus waleckii | reverse complement strand
AGGTCACAATATATGATAGGTCACAATATATGATATTCAGCTTGTTAAAATATGTAACCTAACTATAACTGCATAATTAATGAGTGAAACTTAAAATACTGTTTCTGGTCTGCAATTGCATTCCTTCAGACTAATATGGACACATGTTTAATTATTTAGAGTCACACAGACCCAGTACCACAGAGGTCACAATATATGATAGGTCACAAAATATGATAGACAGCTTGTTAAAATGTGTGACCTCACTGTAACTGCCTAATAAATGATTCAAACTTCAAAATACTGTTTTAGGGTTGATATAGCATCCATTCAGACTAATATAGACACATGTTTAATTATTTAGAGTCATCACAGACTCAGTACCACATAGGTCACAATATATGATAGGTCACAATATATGATATTCAGCTGTTAAAATATGTAACCTCACTATAACTCTATAATTAATGACGCTCAGCTGCGCAGCTCCCAGACAGGGTTGCCAGATTGGGTGTTTTTTGACAAGGTTTTGGGCTGGAAAACCTTGATGGCACCTGGCAACCCTGCTCCCAGACGCCTAGCACTGAACAAAATGGATTTGGCTTATGTGAATTTGAGTGGACAGAACTGGTGATCCTTGATGACTTATTAAGTCATTCACGTACACTGATAACGCACCCACACACTTGTTATTGTAATTGTTTATTTCAATTGTTGTTCAATTAATACAAGTTGTAATTTTGTGTATGCAAATCACTTGATGTGGTGATTTAATTTTTTCCTTTAAGGTGAATTATTTTTATTAGGGGTAATTGTATATTCATTTAACTAACCTAGTGTGTACTTACCCGTACTAGGCTTACACAAACATAAAACCATTTCAAGATAAAACTACATTTATTTTACACACTTGTACATGCGGCACAACTGAAGGTTTCACTCTCGGGGCTTCCATGTTTAACACATACCATGTGGAACCACCGACCGGTCACATGTGTCACATTGGACCTGTAACAACAAAGGTGAAGACAACATAGCAAACATGGGAGTAAATATTTTAAATTCACTGTAACAAAGACACTAAAAATGAAGTTTTATAATGGGATCCTTTACCCATTTGGTTGTCTTCCCATCTTCGGACAAAACGTTGTTTTCACCACAATGGTGGCACAGCTCACGAAGGTCATCTGGTCATCAGTGACACCAATAAGACTTGTCAACAATTGTTTCAATACAATACAAATACAATAACATTTGTCAATATGTCTAGGAATACATGAATCCGACCAGAATGTAAGCTAGGAATACATGCATCTGACCAGAATATAAACTGCTATAAAATGCCCACCCGGACCCAATGGTAGCGCCGCGGCTGCTCTTAAGTGACGATTCTTTTAAGGAATATAAAAGAAAAAGAAAAAGAAAAGAAAACACACACACACACACACACACACACACACACACACACAAACACACACACATACATTCTTCTTCTGACTTTTTATACTGTCATGAGCTAGCGTGGCCCCATTCAAACGCTCAGCGCAAATTACCCACACCTGCTATCAATCCGCCACTCGGTTACCATAGCGACAGGCACTCACCCTGGCTTTGGGATGGTGTTTCACTTCCCGGATCTCAACAAGGGCATTTCTCTGGCGGGGATAGTCCCGGGCTTATTTGTCACCCCGTGACAATTATTTAGAGTCATCACAGACTCAGTACCACAGAGGTCACAATATATGATAGGTCACAATATATGATATTCAGCTATCAAAATGTGTGACCTCACTGTAACTGCCTAATAAATGAGTCAAACTTCAAAATACTGTTTCTGGTCTGCAATAGCATTCCTTCAGACTAATATAGACACATGTTTAATTATTTAGAGTCATCACAGACCCAGTACCACATAGGTCACAATATATGATAGGTCACAAAATATGATAGACAGCTATCAAAATATGTGACCTCAGTGTAACTGCATAATTAATGAGTGAAACTTAAAATACTGTTCTGGTCTGCAATTGCATTCCTTCAGACTAATATGGACACATGTTTAATTATTTAGAGTCACACAGACCCAGTACCACATAGGTCACAATATATGATAGGTCAAAAAATATGATAGACAGCTTGTTAAAATGTGTGACCTCACTGTAACTGCCTAATAAATGATTCAAACTTCAAAATACTGTTTTGGGGTTGATATAGCATCCATTCAGACTAATATAGACACCACTTTTTGCGCCACTGAGGTTGGGTCACGTGGTCTGATGACATTTGACAGCGATACTATTAGGGAATTCATTTTGTGTAGCATTCATCGATAAACATCCATTGTTTAATAAAAGATTTAAAAATGGATGCAACTGAAATTGAACAGTTGAAGGTCTTCTTGCTTCATGGGCAGTTCCCAGAGGGAGCTGACAAGCACCAACGTTTTGCCCTAAAAAGAAAAGCGTCCAACTTTTCCGTGATAGGTAAGGTATCGTTAATTAGTAGGCTATGGCCTAACAGTTACCTGGATATAATTGTGCATACAAATAAACCTTGTGAATTCAGTACATATCACGTAGAGTTGTAAATATAACTGCGGCATTATTTTATGTGTTTTTAATAGTGCTGCACGATTAATCGCATCGCAATCGTGATGTCAAGCACATGCGATTATATGACGCAAAATGCTGCGATTTTATTAAATATATTTATTTGGCCGTCAACATTGCATGAAATACATTATATATGTACATACATTATATATACATTATATACATTTTTGTCATCCTTTGGCTAGTTATACATTATACGGATTGAGAGAATGAGGCGGCGCACACGCACGTGAGATCTGCGTCACGTCTCTATCAGCTTTTTCTTAAAGAGACAGTAGCCACTAATGATCTCAGCTATTGAAGTTAATCAAAGAACTGAAAGAGAACAGAGAAAATGTCTCACTGCTCTTGACTAAATATATTTTGTACTTTTAATAAGGATTAGTCTATATTTCATTTATAACTTATGCAGTGCAGGCTGTTTGTTACTTAAAGGGATAGTTCACCCAAAAATGAAAATTCTATCATCATTTACTCACCCTCAAGTTGTTTTAAACCTGTATGAATTTCTTTCTTCTGCTGAACAGAAAGAAAGATATTTTGAAGAATGTCGGTAACCAGACAGTTAATGGACCCCATCTACTTCCATAGTATTTTTTTCCCTACTATGGAAGTCAATGGGGTCCATCAACTGTCTGATTACCGACATTCTTCAAAATATCTTTCTTTGTGCTTAGCAGAAGAAATAAGTTCATACAGGTTTGAAACAACTTGAGGGTGAGTAAATGATGATAGAATTTTCTTTTTTGGATGAACTATCCCTTTAATGCAATTTTGGTAGGCCTATATTTTAAAGGCCTCCTGTTAGACAGTAAGAGCACAGGTAAATATGACAATTATTTTTTACTATTGAGACATATACCAAGTCTGCAGTAATGTAAAGTAGTCTATATTTAATTTTGTAAAAAAAATAATTATAATAATAATAATAATTTGAAAACAGTGTATTTGGTTGATGTTTCTAGTTGAGTTGAGACATACACATTTCAGCATTATCACTAATCATCTGTGTGTGCATTTTACTTGAGAACCAAGCAAGTTGACTCAGGAAACCATTTATTTATTATAATCGCATATCGCAATATTGACCTCAATAATCGCAATATGACTTTTCCCCAAATCGTGCAGCCCTATTTTTAATTAATAAATTGTAGAATCATTAACTCTCCACGCTGGGAAACGTTTTTTTCCCATGTGTTAAATTAACGCGAACCCAAGCAACCAAAACCATCTGGCCTTTAGGCTTATCGTTCGTGCATACAGGGTTCGAGGGGGGTCGCTGGGGACCCCCCATAAGATTTTTTTTGCTTTGTTTGGGGGATCTCCGAGAAATGTATTTTACCTTTGTGCAAAATCATGAAATCAATTCTATTTACAATGCTTTTGCATGTATGCCCCCACACAATAGGTCATGTATGTAATTATTAGCTCTTTTAATTGATTATTAGTACAGTAGTTTCCATAAATTTACGATCAATTATAGCGGAAAGAAATTGTACATGATACTCCACAGAGGACCAGCTCTACTACAAGAGGAGGAAGGGCACACTGCTTGAAACATCAAGCAAAGTTGTGAGCACAGCAGAGGAGGCAGACACCATTTTTCAAGAATTTCACTGTGGAGACATCAGTGGGCATCCAGGCCAGTTGAAAACTAGAGATGCCATATCACAACGTTTTTACTGGCCTGGCATGTCAACCGACATAGAAAAATGGGTAGGCTCCTGCACTGTAAAGAACACTAATGGATGGTCCAGTTTTGAGGACATTGTCATTAACTAAATAAATTGTCTTTTGACTTACATCAACATCTGTATTCCCTCAATAAATGTTTGCAGGTTTCACAGTGCACAGAGTGTCAGTCTAAGAGGAAATCAATCAAACTCCAGCCAGAATTCACACAAATAATGGTATCAACTCCAGAATTTAATTTAAAACAGTAGTTATTATACCTATATAATCTATTTTTTTCATTGTGTGAACATTGCTATTTTTCTGTTAACAGACCAAGGCTCCCTTTGAATTAATCGGGATGGACCTAATTGGAAAATTGACAAAAACAGACAATCAAAATCAATACATCTGTGTCTTGATTGATTACCGAACCAGATGGGCGCAGGCATACCCGATGAAACTGAAAAATGCTGTGGAGGTCACAAACTGCCTCCTTAAGTTTGTTTATCAGTTTGAGGTGCCCAAAAGAATTCTCACCGACAATGGCAGGGAATTTGTCAATAATGTAAGTGAAGTGTTTGCTAATGTGAATGGCAATGTAAAATGGTTTTCTATGGCAAGAGTTACATGGATGCTTGCATGTCTTCTGTAGATCAACACTGAGGTATGCAACCGGCTGGGGATCAAGAGGAGCCTGTGTGCCCCCTACCACCCACAGACAAATGGACTGGTGGAAAAATGTAATGACACCATTCAGAAGTAAAATATCATTACCAATATAGAAGTAAATTATGAGTGGTTGCTACTTATGTCATGATGCCTCAATGTGTTCGGGGGTGGCTTGAGTTTGAAGAGGAAACACTGGCTTTCAAGAAAATTTTTGAAAGATGTGCAATTTAGTAATCATGACACACACAGCGCCATGAGGAGATCATGAAGATTGTGGAGGACAACACTAAGAGACAGCACGACAGAATCAGGGGAAGGACAAGACAGAAGGGTCTTCTGTTACCAGTGGGGGCCCTGGTATGGAGAGAAAATGTGAGGAGCCAGCAGAGGAAAGGGGGAAAACTCGACCGAGAGTACTTGGGACCTTTTACAGTGGTCAAGGTTGAGGGGAAAAGTGTGGACTTGATTGACATCAATGGCCGCACCTTCCCAAAGGTCAGCATCGACCACTTAAAAATGTACGTGGAGGAGGTCCCAAGAGTGCCACAAAGGATGAAAAGGGCCCCACCCCCTGTTGGCTCCGCAACCCCAATTACAACTCTAACCCCCTTGGTTGAGGATGAGGATGACGCCTCTCTAACCCCACCCCCTGTTAGCACCTCAACCTTGTCAACTCCAGAACACCACCCCCTGTTAGCGCCTCTACCCGTGTCACCTCCCCAACACCACCCCCTGTTAGCGCCTCTACCCGTGTCACGTCCCCAACACCACCCCCTGTTAGCTCAACTCCAGAACACCACCCCCTGTTAGCGCCTCTACCCGTGTCACCTCCCCAACACCACCCCCTGTTAGCGCCTCTACCCGTGTCACCTCCCCAACACCACCCCCTGTTAGCGCCTTTACCCGTGTTACCTCGCCAACAACATCCCCTGTTAGCACCTCAACGCCTGTTAGCTCGCCAACACCATCCCCTGTTGGCAACTCAACCCGAGGTACCATGCCAACACCATCTCCTGTTGGCACCTCAACCCATGTTACCTCGCCAACACCATCCCCTGTTGGCACCTCAGCACCTGTTACCTTACCAACACCATCTCCTGTTGGCACTTCAACGCCTGTTACCTCACCAACACCATCTCTTGTTGGCACTTCAACCCCTGTTCCCTCCCCAGCCCCCATGGATGAGAATGAGGAGGATGATGCCTCCCCCCAGTGCAACAAAACCTCACACCCTGGGTTCCATGAGCAGTGTAGGTGGACAAAATAACTCTTAACAGCAATCATGTTAACCTTTTGAATTTTGTGAATCTCCTGTATACATATCAGCATATTGAACTAGAAATGAATGCCATATACTTACTAGTAATTTATATCCAAATGTCACGTCATCAAAAGGCATAAAGACGCCTGGGGAGGGAATAAATCCCATGTCCTGCTGTCCCATATGGGCCCATATAAGTTGTTTTATTGGGACATTGCAAGGACTGCGCCGGGACAAGATTTGGAGAGTGAGGTAAGCTTTGTTATTGGTTGCACTTTAAGGGAAATCTGAAATGTACTTGTATAGTAGTATTGAAATGAATTTATATTTGTACTTATATAATTCATACTGTCACAGTTTGCTGTAGTGTGTTGAATAAGTAATTGATAACAACAATATGGTGATAACAAGCAATTATAGATAAGTCAAAACAGGTGAACTTAACAAATAGTACAGTATTAATGGATACATCCTGGATATGGTGCCAAAGGTCCACAAACTTACATTCCAGCACTTTTGATATCAGATAAAGACTTACATCACATACACAATTTCATACACATAGTATTTCCATAAACTTCTAAATTTACATATTAACTGAACACACCCCTAGAACAACTCAACAATGACAGTACTCAAAAGAGGAACAATATCATACACAGAGTATATCTGGAACACCATTACAGTACTACACACCGATATAGTACATTCATGAATATCAAAAATACTGTACTAATAAATTGAAAAAATGCGGAAAACTAAAAGGACACGAAAACAAGAGAAAAACATAGCCATATTTAAGGAATACCGTTACATTACTCACACTTACACATTACTTACAATTATTTCCCAAACCTGTACTTACACTTTAGGTGATCAATGCACTGATGTGCAAAATGGTAATAGAGAAGAACAAGGTGCGAGGGAAGGCCCTTTTCATCGATTCTTTCGAAATGACGAGGATCTGGGAAGGAAAGGGGTCAAGATTGAAGGTAGGCAGAGTTTAGGTTAGTTCTGTAAAAAGACTCCAAATTTAATGATGTCATGTTAGTGATTCTGAAAATGCTCCTGGTCTTTTGCAGTGTGATCCCACCCAACACAACCTACTTATGGGTGCTGTCCATGAGCCAGGCCACTGGACATTAACTGTAAGTGCAAGTATTGGTCTTATGCATGCATACACACAGAAATACACACATGGTCCAATGGGGGTCCCCTAAGAATTGCAGAAGAATTGCAGCGGAAAAACAACATATTTTTCAGCCATTTATTCACACAAAATACTTTGAAGACAATGTAAGCACATGTGACATTCTGATTCTTTAGGTGATCTTTCCCAAGGAAAGACACAGTATTGTTCTGGACCCCCTGGGCAATGACAAATGCAAGTTTGAAAAATGTTTGCAGTCTACAAGGTAACTCATAAAAACTATGGTAATAAGTTTTCACTTAAAAACACATATATAAGAATGTATTCTCATATGTCATGGTGTTGGTGTACCAACAGGGCGTTCATCAGGAAGAAAGGGTGCAATGTGTCGAGGTGGACAGCCGGCACTGTTCCACACACCCTGCAGGAAGATGGCAACTCCTGCGGAGCCTTTGTCCTGAAAGTAAGTTTGTGATTTCTGTGTAGGCTTTGTGGTCTAAACCAGGGGTTCCCAAACTTTTTCATTCTAGGACCCACCTAGACAAGTATAATCAATCTCAAGACCCACCATAAAATGTTTAAATGGAAATAAGGGGAAAACGCATCTTCATTTAGTAGTAGAGAACAGTTTTTATTTTCCTTTTAATTTCATTTATTTTCATATGAATTAAATATATAATTGATTGCAATACCAAAAGATTTGAAAGAAATACAGAAAGTTATAAGCACTCAGATGTCAAAACAGCAGCCTCATGGTTATGTTAAGGTTATGAGAGGAATAGCTGAGTACTATTAACAAAAACATGTACAAATCTCAAGAACTGAAATATTGTGTTTAATAACTACTTCAAGCTTAAGAGTAAGCAAGTGAAATGTATTAGTGTGAAGGGTGTGCCTGCTTCTTTGAACACAACACATCGAATCTAGGAATTATTTTCGACAGACTGACAAGCATGTCTTGTGATGGTTGTAGCTGTGATCTGTATTTTGTTTTCATTGCAGTCAGAGCAGAAAATCCACTCTCACACAGGTGGTGGTAGAAAAGGGTACCAAAACTTTGAGTGCAGCAGCTCCTAATGTGGGGTATTCCTTGGAAACAAACACCCAGAACTGTCCAAGACTCTTTGACTCTCTGAAAAGCAGTTGAAGGCTCCTGTCTGAAGCCACATCTATCAGCTCCTCCTCTGCTCTTCCTGTTAGGACACAGTGCTCTCTTGCCTCACTACAAAAAGGATCCCGTATCCAGTCCCATTCTGTCATATCTACAGATGATTGATTTGATAGAAAAAGATTAAATTACTATTCCAATGAAGTCAACTGATAAGAGTGTTTAACATGTATAAAATAATAATAATAATAATAGAACCAAAAATATATATCTTACCTCTAATATCAGGAAAATACTCGTGGAATTTCTGAATGAGTGCGCCGAGGTGAGAATGTACAGTGTCTCGGATGCGTTCACCGTCATTGGCGCACACCTCGCACAGTGATGGAAACATGTCCCACACTCCTTTTCCACTCGGGATCTCCACAATTTCAGCTTGCTGGTGAAAGCTGTGATCTTGTCCATATAGGTCAGGATGGATGATGATGGACCTTGCATGCTTTCATTCAGTACATTTATATGAGTGAATATGTCCGACAGATAGGCAAGCTTCGCGCACCATTCTTCATCTGACAGATGTACAGCAAGAGGAGAATTAACATTTGCTAAAAACTGTGAGACCTCTTCTCGCAGCTCAAGCAGACGAGTTAACACCTTACCCCGTGATAGCCACCTGACCTCGGCGTGAAGTAGGAGGTGCTGATGTTCTGAGCCCATTTCAGTGCATAGCGATGTAAAAAGTCGTGAGGAGAGTGCCCCGGCCTTGATAGCATTTACTATTTTGATGGCAGTTTGCAACACATCGTTTAACTCCGGGTGCAGTTTCTTACTGGCAAGGGCTTCTCGATGTAAAAAACAGTGGGTAAAAGTAGCTAATGGGGCCAGCTCCCTTACTCGAGCAACAAGCCCACTTTTCTTGCCTGTCATTGCAGCCGCACCGTCCGTGCAGAGGCCCACACAGTTTTCCCACTGGAAGCCCTCGGACGTTATGAATCCATTTAAGCAGTCAAAAATATCTGCCCCTGTCGTTCGTTCTTTCAGTTCTTCACAAAATAAGAAGTCCTAAACGATGTCAGTGGAGTCAACGTACCTGACATAAGCCAGTAACTGTGCACATTTTGCAACATCTGTGCTTTAGTCCATGGTGTGTGGCCTTTTGGATTTGCGATTCTGTATGCAGCTAAAAATGAGGCTCGCATTGCTTTTTCAGGGATGCTGGCTGTACCTTTAATCAGTTTTTGCTGACGAAGATACTCTTCTTTTTTTAGAAGAAAATACGATCGCCCCTTGTTGGCGTATGCAGAGTGTTTTGTTGTGAGGTGTCGTTTAAGTTTTGAGGGTTTCATGCTAGCACTGGCCAACCTTTCTAAGCATAAAAGACATTGAGGGACTTCCTCACCGTCTGGACCTCCGCAGGCAATAAAGATCAAGGTAGGACTGGTCATACTTTCTTCGTGGCTCCTTTTTAGATTTTTTTTGTTTCCGACGACTTTTCACAGGTCTGTGATGCCTTTAGTTTTAAAAACTTTTCCATTTTTTTACGCTACGTGGAGTGCCTGGTCATTGAATGCTGTATTTGTACTGATGTAGGCCTAGAGACACGTGACAGTTTAACTCAAATGAATCAGATGATTTTATTCAGCGAGTCATTCAATGAATGCTATGTTGATTCAGATTTCTGATTCATATGTAGGCTAGTATGTGTGTGTGTTTGTGTGTGTGTGTGTGTGTTTTCAGCCTCACTGCTGAGTTGTCTCCCCTTAAATCCCATTCAAAACTACAGCAATGTGTTTGTGTGTGTGTGTGTGTTTTCTTTTTTTTTTATTTTTTTTTTTTATATTCCTTAAAAGAATCGTCACTTAAGAGCAGCCGCGGCGCTACCATTGGGTCCGGGTGGGCATTTTAGGTCCGGGCCCACCCAATTTCTACTATGGTTTTGTACGTTTCTTCATTCGGATCTATTTGCGATCCATTCCATTCTAAACAAACAACGCAGTTCACATGCTTCGTCCTTACATTATTCATTAAGATAATAATTAATAAATGCACGCATAATTATCAGTGAACTTGATAAATGTTGCAGATATATTTGACTATGCATGCACAAACAAATGCCTTTCAAATATGTGTGCAAAATTCAGAATAAAATGAATGTGCAGCAATTTGTACAAATGGTGTCTGAATACTACTATACGTGTTGTAGCCATTAAATAAGCTCACTTAGTTTCATATTTGTTAAAATATTATAATGATATTTTTTCATCATGTTGATTATGAAAAGTGAACCGCACGAGTGCGCAATATATCGAGAGACATAGAGTGGGTCAGACATGATTTTGACCACTTAATTAAGTTTTGTTTTGTAAAAAAACTTTTTTTTAAGTGAATTTCGTTTTGTATAAATTGTATCTTCATTTTAATATATTTTTTATTTAATAAAGAAGCAAATATAGCAGACGACAATATAATCATGGAGGCCACTTGCATTGCTCGTGAACTGGAGCGCATATCATCCTAACTTAACGAAAACTCAGCGTATGCCTCACTCACAGACATACGAAAACGAAAAGAAAAAGGCTACTCTCTGATTATGTAATCCATGATGTGCATTTCTCTCTAGGCACGTTCACTACGGAGATGGCGATCGTCAACGGTCAACTTAATCTTTACAGCTGTAGCTGTTGTTGCTGTTAATAAACTAAAAATAATTGGCCTATAATTTTTATTAAAACAATAAATTAAATGGAATTGTAATTGTATTAAAAAAAGCAACAAAAACTGTTTAAGTTTGTTTTTAACCTATGCTAATACGCATTAAATTCAGGTAGGCTACTGAGTCGCTGTCCTCAGTGCCCAGAAAAGCGCTGAAACGGAGATGATTTATTTTTTTATTTTTTTTATTTTTTTTGGCTCATTTAACTGGCCCATCCAGCTTTCTGGAGGCCTACCTACAATCAAAATCCTGGCGCCGCTAGTGCTTAAGAGTCGTTTGGTCATTAATCGGACTGGGCCGGGTTTCCCGATAACGATGTATCTTAGCTCTTAAGAGCGCTTTCTACGTGCAAGGTTACGAACGCTCGCAGCAATTCCACGAGCGTTTCCCAAAAGTGCACTTAACATGAACGCGCGAGAACGCGTTTTACGTGCTACTTAAGAGTCGCTGTCCATTCGCGAAGTGCTGAAATACAACCTTATATGGAATCGTATTCTGAACGTTTAGCCTTAATTATTAGGTTTAACCTAATAATCATCATCTGTGGATTAGCAATCAAGACAAGTCTAAAGTCTACATTCAGGCAGAGATAGCCTACTGACAAAATGTATGAACAAAAAGACAAACAAGAAAAGATACCTTTCAAAAAAGATTAAATTAATGTAGGCCTAATTTTAGAGGCGAAACAAAGATGTTATTTTTAACAGATTTAAAGGACACCATACAAATAAGGAAAAACAAAACATCTGGGTGGACATTGCAAACTAACTGCAACCCGGGGTGTTCAAAGATCAAGGAAGGAGGTCCGCAAGAAATGCCCAATACATGGCCGGTTTTCGTGCACGTCAGCAAGTCATTGACCGATTTTTTTATTTATTATTCATCCATATTTTGCCCAGTCTTTGAAGTATATTTCCCACATTGCTTCGTTCTTTTATGAAGCAGAAGAAAGAAATTCATACAGGTTTGAAACAACATGAGGGTGAGTATATGATGACAGAATTTTCATTTTTCGGTGGAGTATCCCTTTAAAAGTTAAGGGGTTATCCCTTGCCCTCTAGTCTTTTGTAAGTTGTGTCTTGCTTCTCCAAGTTTCAGTCCTTTCTACAGTATATCAAGTCTTCTCTACTGACAGACTCACTCGTAAAGACTTTCGTTGTCGCCATCTAATGACGAAATAATGTAACTTCTGTTGCTGTTCTGTCAGGGACTATTTTTCCCAGCGGAAGGAAGGCTTTTAGTGATTTTACTTCATGGAAGTTCCATTGATACATGTTTTTTCCACTGATCTATATGGAATGACTGGATAGCTCATGACGTCATAAACAGTGAAGCCGCCGCGCCGCCATATTGGTATTCCCTAGTGAGCTCACGCGTTCTATTGAATCAATTGGAAATGTTATGATTTGACTGAAAAAACATTGCCTAACGAGACACAGTTTTTAAATTTTAAAGTCTCCCTGTACATTCTCACAACGCAAACATCCTAAGCATTTAAATGGGTATTTGTTTAAAGTCGGAAATTTTTCCTGCTTATTAAAAAACGGCAATTTCTTTGCAAAAGGAATACAAAGCTGTAGGAGAACACTAGGCGGCCTTCACTGAAGAGCTATCTTCACAGGTAAGAAAAACAGTTTGATACTATTAAAAAATAGTGAATGCTAAAGACCTATATTTTTGTGGATTGGTAAATATTCAGGTGAATATTGTTTCGTGGCCACGAATTAATAATACCTCAGCACGTTAATTTGTTCCCTCGTTTTACTATATTGTGGCCACGTAGTAATTCGTCAAATCAAAATGAGGGAGGGAATTAGTTCAACGTGTCCACGATTTATTAAAACGAGGGAACAAATAAGTCGTCGTAACAACTAATTATTTAGATCAGTGGACAGGGCGCACAAGAACAAGCAGAGAGAGAGAGAAAGAGCCCTGGCCACGCGCGCGCACACTCTCACCGCCTTCAAACAACTCGAGTGCTGTATTGCTCTCTCTCCTTCGCACATATCAACATCAATTGACACAATAGTAAAAGGTCGGAAGACCGATTGTGTTTTATAGATTAGTAGTTTGTTCATATAAAGTGTTTGATTAGCAAGTAGGCTACATGTTCAGGAAATGCATAATACAAATTGTATGGTTAATGTAACCAGGGGCGGATTAAGGTTGTCAGGGGCCCCTAGGCTGCTCTTTGT
>FLSR01000340.1:883496-931324 GCA_900092035.1 Leuciscus waleckii | reverse complement strand
GACAGAAAAGAGAGCATGAAAAAGTACAACCCAGTCAGCAAAGTGCCAGATAATGAGTAGCCAATTCACATTAAGAAAAATGTGGTTCACACAAACACATGATAATGTTCTGTTTATTCGAACACTGCAGTTTTGACATCAGCTCATCCTCCAGAAAGCACAAAAAATGATCTCCAGTTACCCTTGAGCAGCTCCGTTCCAGCCCAATGTAGTTTCCAGGAGCTTAAGTGTCTTCTCGATAGCCCTTGTTTATCAGCATGTTTTCAAATAATTGATCAATTAGTGGCCAAACAGAGCTTGAAACATCTTCAGTCGAACGAGCCGCGTGTCAGGCGGTGAGAGCTAATCTTTAGCACCTTCAGAACATTGCTTGAGTGATCTCAAGGCATAAACTTCTGAAAGCACAACGGCAGGGACTAAAGCCCCTGGGAATCAGACTGTTGAAGACTTCATTTCCCATAATCACCCTTGAGAGTTGGAGAACAGCAGCCAGAGTTGGTGTAAGCACTGACTCAGGCGAAGAGCAGATGGATGATCCCTCAGTTCATGCTCTGGCAATCTCCTTCCCCCTTCCCCTGGCTCACACCTGTGCTTCGAGCGGCTGTGTCTGGTGTCGGATCAGGCAAACGCAAGAGTCGCAAATAACCAGCTACACATGAGACATGACTTGATCACTCCGCGGTGTGAAAGAGAGAGAAATGTCAACCCGAGCAGGGAAACCGTTTCATTTGAGAGAGCTTAAAGGGGCTATTTGTAGGATTCAGAAAACCTTGTTATTAGCGACACTTGTGGCCGTTAAATGAACTGCGCTAGCAACTTATTGCTCGGCCTCATGCACACGTACTGTAACATATAAGACACTGAACGTGATTCAATGCCCCGATATACTCTTTTTCGCTTAGAAGTAAATAGAAGATGGAAATACCTTTGCAGCGATATACTGTTAACAAACATCCAGACGCTGCCCGTGCTCTTGAAAGTGATGTTAAGGTGAATATGTAAAGATATGCTGCACGTTTTCCTCTCAATAACAAAATAAAACAAAATAGCTCTGCGCTTTAGGCATCATGTCGACAGATGAGGTCATTCAAATTACACTGATAGATCGTTTATAAGTATATTTGAGACTATAGATATGGCCATGTGAGACTATAGTTTGAATTCATCTCTTTTCTTTTGAAAAGAACACATTGACATTACAGTACAGAATGGCTCTTTCAACATTAACCTGAACATCGTACAAGCATTCGTTTCATGTGTCATTGAACAGAAGAGAGGCTCTTGGTGACGTAACCGTCACATCCTTTGAATTTTCCCTGCAAAAACGCCCGAGTCCTTCATATAAAATCTACAGGCTTTTTATAGACAATCTAGGAAGTCCAGGAAGGTTTTTTATTTTTTTAAGTTTAGTTACAAACTGTTGATGTATTGACAACAAAAAAGAGGTAAACATGAAAATTCTTACATATAGCCCCTTTAAAGTCAATGTGAGTCCAAATAGCTAGTTACTGTAGATATTATTTAGGGTACTGTTGTAGTAGTACAGCCTTTTTGAAAACATTTGTGCTCAACTGGTTTGGGAAAAAAATCATATATCTCAATATATATATTGAGATTGATTGAGAATTCTCAGAATTCTGTCTCCAGAGTGAGTTTTTCAATCAAATAATGAGTTCACAGCATGCAGTCTAGTTTAAACTGTCGTCTGGCCTCATAATATTCACTTAATAAGCCCTGTTAGACCTTCCTTGTGACTGCTAAACGACTGCTACTGTAAAACATGCTATTAGCGCTATAGACCCTGTCATTACATGGATTCTAACAGGTTTTGTGTGAATAAAGGAACAAGGTAGATCTGAGGCAGCGCAGATTTGACAGTCATAAATGAATTCATTATGTGCTTTCATTTTAGATGTGTTAACTAACCATATTTTTGGAGTACTTACAGTTATACTGGAAGAACAATCACTAGCATCCCCTCAGTTTAGCTTTTCTTATTATCCTTGAAATAAGTTTCTTGAAAACACTGCTGCAAAAAAAGCGAGTCCAATCAACAAACGAATTGTTAGGTTAAGCAAACGTAAAATCACTCTGACCTGAAAACAGCTTCTGCTATGAATCATGGGAGTTCTGACAGGATATAATATATACTTGGATCTAATTTTATGGTAGACTGAGAGCAAGACCCTGCAGGACTGAGTTGCTTATTGGTGAAATGACACTGACATAAATGTATTGCTCATTGGCCACCATTATAAATGGTAACATTTTTAAACATTTAGTTTCAGGTCACTAACTGGCCTCAGAGCAGAAGGAATCTTTTAGTTGTTATTAAACCTATGAAATTATTTTCCTTCCTCCATCAGTGATTCAAAGCACATACAATAATAATGAACAACAACTTAAAGGGATAATTCAGGATTTAGCATTAAGCTTTGTATTAGTAGAAAACCTGTAGTATTTTCGAATTACCGTGCTTCCCACACTCATATCCCCCTGAGATGAGAGATTTATGTATTTTTTGTCTGGAAAAAATCCTCCGATGATGCAAAAATCGTCATTTTGCGTCATCGGAGGATTTTTTGGCCAGAGGCAAAAGACTACAGCCAGTAGGAGGAGCCGTCCCGCATGTTCTCAACCCGCCCGATAGAGGGTGGGATCTCACTCACAGAATGTACACACAGTGTCAGGAAGCTAAGCTAACAGGCTCTTGTTCTGTGGAGAAAGCTGAGTAGTAGGAGAAAGCTGAGTAGCAGGGGTTACCATCCTCTTTTTCCCGGACATGTCCGGCCGTCAAAATCGTCCAAAATGTCCGGGATTCGGCTTTTGCTTTCTGCAGTCGCCATTCATTGTTTACATGCACACCTTTTGTTTCAATCGAACTGAATTCATTCCGATTGGTGAATCTGAATGTAGTGTTTACATGAACGCTAAACAAGTGATCGGTTGATATGCGTTTTAACATTGCTAAGAAAATTCCCGCTCCTCCGTGAGAGATAGCCTACGAGACCGGTGAGTCTCACAGGTGTCGCTCATCAGTAATCACTCCACCGGCCTCGCGCCGTTCTCCCGCGACCCTCAGCCTCGTCCTGCTCGCCACAGTAAACATGATGAATGGCGACTCTAGAACGCAAAAGCCGAATCCCGGACATTTTGGGCGATCTCGAAATCCCGGGCAGACTCGTCACGGAGACTCACGATAAAACGGCGTATTTTCAGTTTCGAGTCAACTAGTAACCGGTAGGCGTGGCTTGGGAGTGGCCTCCTAGGGCAGCGAAGCAAGTGCATTCTGGGAGTTGATGTCTTTCATCCACATAAGCCAAAAATACATTTTCTGCTTTTCTCAGTCTAGAAAGCTCCAAATTCAAAAATATTTTCACATTTCTACTACATAAATGACCCATTTTAAATACACATTCATCTTTCCAGAGGTGAAGTATCCCTTTAAGTCTTCATTAATAGGGAACTTTTTTTACCCCAAACATACTGTTCATTTTTGTAAACTTGTAAGTTAAAACCACAAGTCCTTTATCTTAAAAATAAATGTGATAGTTACAACAACAAATTTATTAAACAATCAAATTCCTTAAAATGTGATATTTTTGTCATTGCACGTATAACTTCATGCATCAGGAAAATGTTGCGGTGAGTTGGAATAAATGTGTTTCACCTACGTCGTAATACATTTGCCTTCACTTTTCTGATTATAAAACAAAATAAAAATCACAGCATGAGTCTTTCATAGTGAAGCTTTCAGCAAGTTAAGGCAGATTTTAGTCCACTCACCTGGTCATTGTTCTGTCAAGGCTGTCCTTTCCCCATGTGGACCCAGGCCATGTTTCTGCAGCAAAACAATGTCTGCCCACTGGATATGAGCTTGTGTTGACTCATGCAAACAAATTCAAACACAAGGTCACAATGCCATGACAGAAAACATAAGGCACAATGTGCACAGAGTTTCATTCTGTGAAAATTTCAACACACACACAAAAAAAATGCTATGCAGATTATCCTGTCAAGGACTGAATGTCTCTCAGCCATAGACACACATAAGCTTGGTTGTGTTTAAAACAATGAAAGCACACACTCTTGACAGGATCAGAGCCATTGCCACATTTTAGAATATAATTATTACTGGTCATAAACACATTATATAATCAAATGTAAACAACATCCTGTTAAGAACATTAGTAAATTCCACATCCATATAATAACATTAGTAAACCTAAACCCTTTTTTATAATATAAAACATGTGCTTCTAATGGCACTGTTCAAATGCACAGCCGAAGGACACGATCTGTGCAAATGCCCAGAAAGAGAGTGTGGAAATGAGAAAACAAAAGATTTATGGAGGGGACGTTGGATGGATATTTTTCTGTTGCAATTTTTGTGTGAAACCGTAGATCCAGAGGGAGGTCATCACATTCTGTCAATCTGTAGACAGAGGAATGGTGTGGACTGATAGTTCTGCCTCTGTGGGTATCACAGTATAACTTCTGCTTATCCTAAAGTCTGACTATTCGCTTTGGTTATCTTAGCATGGGCTGCCTAAAATTTGTTCCCCGTTTACAGTCAGAGAACACAAATCTAGGTCAGGAAGGGCTGTTTTCAACTATATCTGGACTCTGGAGTGATCAGATGAAAATCAGATGCAAAAATATGCAAGCAGCTCTGACTTGCTGGTTTTACTATTACATGAAAAAAAAAAAAAGAAAGCTCAACTCTATCTTTTTTATATGAGGAATATAGGGGGTCCACAAAAAAATAATTCTGTCATGACAACTCTCTCAGTGTTTGACATGGATATGGATATGACCATGTTAATATGTCTTGGCAGAATAGATCTGCTTGCTACTGCCAATACATACATGACTGCTGCTGTGAGCAAGTAAGACATACCGCTGCTGTACAATAGCATTCATGAATTACCTGTAGCAGATCTATTCAGGTGGAGCTGGGGATGGGTAAGGAGGAGGGTTTCTGAAAGTGTGCTACAACTGCTACAGCAAATAACTACAGCTAACTGCTAAACCAAATATTTGAAGGTTGAGCAACGAGCTCATTGGCTGCAGATGCCTCAGGAACCAATCAGATGTGCCCTATATAGAATGATGTGTTTGCAAGCAGATTGAGTTAAGAACCTATTAGCCTCCGCCATCTAGAGTTTCATGACAAAACTTTGTTTTAGTGCAAAGATTGTATAATATAATAATATAATATAAACAGTGCAAAAAGTATTAATTTAATAATAATAATAATCATAAATTAACAAATTATTTGACATTGTTGACTTAAACTGTAAAAATCTATTTAAAACAGTATAAAACTTAAAAATATTCTCCACAGACTTGCATTATAAAATAGCAAAATCTTGTCTGGTATATGGAAACCAACGGCTATGAAAGTCTGGAAAGAAATCAAAATACAGGATTTTTTCTGTTCATGTACCATCGTGATCTTTAATTTAAATAACTTCCCCCTCCCTCTTGCAGCAACATCTCTTCTCTGATGATGTTGTTTACTGGCACGAGGGCGGGACAACCTGTCACTCACATGAGATCGACCAATAGCAAACCTCAACCATCCAATAAATTCCCCATGAACAAAATCAAATCCCGCCCTATACATATTTTCTTGTTCAAGAAGTAGTTTCACTCAGATATACCTCACAATAAACATCCATTTCATGCTGACTTTAATATGTAGGATTTGTCAGTATAATATTTTTAAGGGAAAGGGTCAATTACACTTAAATGTGTCATAATATATTTGAAATTGTCAAATGATATACAGTAGTTGCAGACAGGCAGTTTGGTGGAAAAAAACTTTCTCACCCTGTCAGAGATCTGATTCTATGGTTCTTTTTTCCCCCATTGGGCCATGGCCAACTGTCATTAAACTTAATAGCCGTGTTTTTTGACAGCAAATTATATGGTTCCGGGATGGACTCAGTTAAAGTGTTTTCACTTAGAACACAATCAGAACTGACTGACTTCCATAATGCTGCGTGCCGAGCTCATAGAAGAGAGAGGTCTTCATTTATTTCATTGGACAACAAAAGTCCCTGAGTGGTTTTTGTCAGTTTCATGGGTGGGAATAGTATGAGCCAACCATTATCAGTAGTAATCATTTACCATATGTGTGTGTGTGTGTGTGTGTGTGTGTGTGTGTGTGTGAGTGTGTGAGTGTGAGTGTGAAAGAAATCATAAAGTGCATTATACCATTATACCAGCTATTCCCCTGAAACTCTCCATCAAAGTTAGTGGTTTGGTATAATATGAGAGTTCAGTTTATTGTTCACATTTTACTGACATTAAAAATTGATTTTTTTAAATTATTTTTTTAAGGAATAATTCACACAGAAATGCTAGTTCTGACATCATTTACTAATTTTGACTATTTCTTATGTGGTGTGTAATATGTAGACAGGATTATTTTTTTTATTTTTTTTTGGATGGAATATAAAATTAACATTTTTATAGTGGTCAAAAAAAGAGAAAAAATAAATAAATATTTACAATAATTCACATTATAATTTATAACATGATATCAAGTTACTTGAAAATCATTATGACTAGCTCTGAGTAAAGGATGATGTTAAATGCTAAAGAATTTAATCAAATGAACGAAATTACAAAATGAAAATTAATTGAATTGTCTATACTTATTGTATCATTTAATTGAGCTATTAATGATTTTTGCTAAATATTTTTTTCACTTCTTTTGTGCTATTGATATGTTTTTGACTTTAAGTGTGTATTTTTTTGTTGTTGTAATTTGTCAGTTTAAGCACTCCTGCTTTTAGGATGTTTTTGGAGATAGGGACTATAAACTCTGAAACAATTCTTCAAAATATCTCCTTTTCAGTTCTACAGAAAATATTAGAAAACCTACGGATTTGGAACAACATAAGTGAATAAAGACAGAATTTTCATTTTAGGGGTGAACTTTCCCTTTAACCACTGTTGGTTTATGTTCCCAGAGCAACCTGGAGTGAGATATATTTTGTGTGAGTTTCATCTCCTTTGGGTTTTTTTCTGCCATCTGCTTTTCATTTCCATCCCATTGTTTTCCTCCTCCATTTCTCAATCCCTTTATAACCTCTGTTGGTTTCAAGGACATTCATACAGTCAGTAGGCGATCTTGTTGTCCAGTCTTTCTCATTCTCTCTTTTTATCCGTACCCCTCTCTCTCTCTCTCTCTCTCTCTCTCTCTCTCTCTCTCTCTCTCTCTCTCTCTGCCTGCCAAGGTCTGTCTTTATTCATTTTGTCTCAAAGCTTCGACTGTTATTGTCTGATTCTATTCAATGAGTATTCAGCATGAAACACTCTGCAGCACTGAAGCCCCACACAGCTAAACAAAGCATCCTGCTCTTCCTCTATGCACTGCTTTCTATTAAGACATCTCTCTGAAATACAGCACAGAGCAGTACAAATGATACCGGTACCATAGTGTGAATTATGGGTGTGTCTAATCATCTGATAAATATCATATTTGTATTTTTTAATTCATTTTCTATTTTATTTATTATGGATAACCATTCGTTTCAAGTTATTGGTTATTTTTTATTTATTTTTATATTTGTGCGTGTGTGTGTGTGTGTGTGTGTGTGTGTGTGTGTGTGTGTGTGTGTGTGTGTGTGTGTGTGTGTGCGTGTATTGTTTTGTTTAAATTTTTTTTAACTGCTTAAGTCAAAATTATTTTCTCCATCCACAGCATGACACAGATGCAGGGATATCTGTTCAAAACTTTGAGAAGGTGAGTTGGGGGCAAGCTCAACTTTAGATAGATGATAAATAATTTTCTTTGTTTGTTTTTATTATTGTGTATTATTAATGGATTTGGCAGGTATATGACTCCTGTATGCATATGCGGTAGGACTAGCACTAAATAATGGTATTCCATCATGACCAGCTTCCAAAATTTTGGCTCAACGAAAATGATTTTATTTCAGGAATGATATAGGATTCTATGCATGGATTCCCTCCATTTTCATCTTTAGGTCTGATTATTTATTGGGTATTTCAGGTGACGGATGATGCTTTACTGCTCTGCTTCTGTCTAGATAGACAAACAGACAGACAGACAGACACTCATCGGCCTCTTTATTAGGGGCACCTTGCTAGTACCGGGCTGGAACCCTTTTGCCTTCTGAACTGCCTTACAGGAACACGCTCACTTTTTGGGACTTTAGCTTATTCACCGGATCCCCCAGAGTTAGATAAGTCCATACATACCCTTTTCATCTCCGTGCGTGCCGTAACTCTGTCTGACGCACCCACCGCTAGCCTAGCTAAGCACAAAGACTGGAGGTAGACGCTCCAGCTAGCATACTGTTCCCGATTGGATTGGAACCCGGTGTGTTCTTCTGTTGCTGTAACCCGTCTGCTTCCAGGTTCAACGTGTCCAGAGATGCTCTTCTGCAGAACTCGGTTGTAACGAGTGGTATTTGAGTTACTTTTGCCTTTCTATCAGCTCAAACCAGTCTGGTCATTCTCCTCTGACCTCTGGCATTAAGGTATTTTTGCCCACAGACTTGCCACTCAATGGATATTTGCTCTTTTTCTGACCATTCTCTGTAGATAGACATGGTTGTGTGAGAAAATCCCAGTAGATCAGCAGTTTCTGAAATACTCAGACCAGCCCGTCTGACACCAACAACCATGCCACATTAAAAGTCACTTAAATCACTTTTCTTCCCCATTCTGATGCTCAGTTTGAACATCAGCAGATAGTATTGACCAGGTCTACATGCCTAAATGCAATTATAGACAGAAAAAATATTTCAAGTGAGTATAATGAATGTAAAATAGAATCAAACATTGGGCCCTATCTTGCACCCAGCGCAATTGACTTTGTACACCGACACATCTATCATTCCTATTTTGCACCTGCGCACAGCGGACTTTTCCCTCCACAGATGCACGTCGGTAGGAAATACACTTGCGCTCCCCGGGCGGTTCAGCGCAAAGAGGAGGCGTGTTCCGGCGCAAACGTTCCCTGAAGCTATTTTGCAGGTTTAGAAAACAATTCCACCACTGACCCGGAAAAACCCAGTCTAAAGTCAGTGGCGCATTGCGCATTCATATGCTATTTTAAGGGCGCATGCTTGGCCATAATCAATGTAGCGTGTGCACAACGCGCATACACTTTGATTCTCTCATCTACACAGAAGCAGCAGTTTTCATTTTTGCAAATCAAACATTATTACAATCTGGCGCGGATTAATGCACAGGCTTACATAGGCTGCAGCCTAGGGGCCCCACGTGTTCAGGGGGCCTCGGATTGGCCAGACAATTTTTTTTCTTTTTTGGGGGGATTCCAGTTTGGATGGGCCAGAACGTTAAATAAAAAACGTTATCTAATCACTGTTTAAACTAATAAAAATTACTGACTAATATACTGTTAAATTATCTGTGACTATACAGATTTTAATAGCTTTGTTGCATTGTAAAAAAGTTTCAGTGCTAGGACGGACCTATCCGCGATCGCTCTCCGTGGTTCTGACCAAAGAAGAACGCTTTGGAATCTCCATTACGCATCATAAGCATCATTCCTGGGCTGCGTTTCCCGATAACGCTCGCTGTCTCTTAGCGCGCTATGAAGACTCTTAAGGTATAACTTAACTAAAGGTTAAACCATTGCTAGGCGTCTTCAGGGCTATCATCCACTCGCGAGGCAGAGGCGCTGAGAGGCAGAGGCGCTGGCGCCCTCCTAGCAATGGCGCTGGTCGCGCTAGCATCCTGGGGTGGCAGAGACGAAGATGTAGGTGATGATGTGGGTCTCAGCTCTCTTCATTTCCTGGTTGCAGCGATGACTCCGAGACTGTACGTGCGCGTTTAAGGTACCTAAACAACGACTGTTGCAACAGGGCCGAGGGCTGGGTTGGAAAATATGTGACGTAATTATGTTTTTTAATTTAATCAATGTTGATTATGAAAGTGAGCATGCAGCATGAGAAAGATATGATACATCATGAGATGTGCAATATGTCTGGAGACATGGGTAAAACATTTTGACCACTTCATTAAGTTTTGTTTTGTAGTCTCTTTTTTAAAAGATTTTCGTTTTGTATAAATTGTATCTTAATTTTGATCAATGTTTTATCAACAATTTGCCTGTATTTATTAAATAACAAGCAAATATATAGCAGACAGTGTAATAAGGCGCCGACACGATCACTTGCATTGCATGTGAACTGGAGGGCGCCGAAACTCAGCTTGTGCCTCACAGATTTGAGAAATATAGTCTCCTCGGCTGTGAACCGCTCCTGGCAAATCCGCCGTTATAATAGGAATCTGCCATGGAACAAGCGTGCCTGCTCTTAAAGGGTATGTGAGATGTCGCTCTGATTGGTTTATTTCACGTTACGCCCGAACCACACCTATGAATAATGAAGCTACTTCAGACCAACCCATTTTAGATTTGCGTCGGGCGCAAGAGTAATTTATCCCGCCGGTATAATAGCAACAGCGCCCAAGACCCGCCCACAAAGTTACTTGCGTTTCGCGCTTGATACTTGCGTTTCAGATCGTTAAAATAGGGCCCATTATGTTTTTATTAAGATGAGCCAAACGTTTCTCTAATCTTGTCAACTTAAGTGACAGATTGTCTATGAGGCATCCCCTGAAGTTCAATTTAAAATTCAACCTGTTTCTGTACATCAGACTTGGATTTCTAGCTTTAAATGTTTGGCAATTTTCCTCATGGGGAAAATTAATAGGACCACTACATGTAAAAAAAATGTAGTGGGGGGATTCACTAAAAGTAGTAATTAGGTCAATCAATTGCAAATTGAACAGCTGTTGAGTCATAATTAGCTGAGTTATCACTGAGTTTTCCACCACAAAAATGCTAATATGACAGAATGGTCACCACAGACTTCACCGTGTTCCTCGAGGGATGACTTATAACCTTTCTTTTGCTGGTTGTCAGTGCCAACAGTAGTCTAGAATGTATCAAACTAAATTAATGTCATTAAACTAAATTAATTGAGTTTAGGAGTGATCTTGCACACGTTGCCCTTGTTATCCTTCGAAACAGACTAATGCTTGATTATGTCGACGTCTCTGTCTCCATCCCTCCAGGCCTTTGCGAGACTTCATCAATGATGCATAGGGTCAGGGATGTATTGACTCACCCATTGTAAATTTTCATTGCGTCCCACCGACATCTGAGAATCAAACAGGAGGTCCGTGCTCCTATTGACACCCACCCTGCGATACCAATTTGCGTTTGGCAAGGGTCAAACGAGTATGGCTACAAGCTATGATAATATTTGGTCAGATGATTTACGAGGTGTGAGAGAATACAGATATTCGATTGACTCAAATATTGACTTCAAGCATTTTTTTTATTTTTTTTTTAATATATCAGAACACTGGACCTTCATCAAAAATATGATGAGCTATCATTAAAAAGTCAACTTGTATGACCTGTGAGAAAACCTGTCTTGTTAATGTTTAATGTACTATTATATTATGTTATTAATATAGCCTAATGTTAATATGTCATCACACCTGAACTACTAACATCTCCTTTTTACCTGATGTAATATAACAACTATAATAATACAGTTTGGAAAACAAAACACCACATGATTGATGACCTTTGCACGACTGACCTTTCAATAAACCATGGCCAATACTCATTTTGATATTGCGGGATCTATGACATCACACAGGCAAATACATTTGATTATGACCACCTCCAGAACATGACATTGAATACATCATCACACCATAGGCCCATCCCACTGGCATTCAGTTGCTTAATAGTTGACACTTGCCTATTCTGGATGTGAGTGGCACGTCGTGTCAAAAGCAAATGGAAGCCATTATAATCAGTGTTGGTGTCACTATCTCACGACCAATTCGTACGATTTGTCTAAACCCACTGATGGATAGGTTTAGGGGCGGGGTCAGGGGCAGGTCATTCGTACAAATTCATACAATTTGGGGAACTCGAAAATATGTACGATTTAGCAAAAAAACGAAATATGTACAAATTGCCGTGAGATCGGGTTGGTAGTACATACCCCATGCACTTGAGTCTGTCAACAACAGGACAAATGGAACAGTGAAAGACACAATTTTTAAACATTTTATTCTAGCTTCTTTCATTCCAATATTAAAAATTTTATTTTTGATTCTTTTATTTTTTTTTTTTTTTCAGCACTTGAATGTGGGCAAGTTTTATAAAAAAATAAATAAATAAAACATATTGTCAAATTGCGTTTTATTTATAATTTTTTTAATACTTTGGAAATGCTTATAAAAGTTATTTTAACAGTAAAATTATGCCTTGCCGTTTACATTTTGATAAAACACTCACTTGGATGCTCTTGATTGATATCCTGTGAGAAATCATTGGTTTCCAAGTGAAAACATTGAATGTTGGACTTTTTCATTAAGGTGTTCCCAGAGGTACGCTGACTCCCTGCTGGGTCTGAGCAGCAGAATGAAGGAATGATTGAAAACATGGCTGTATGAAATGAAGGGCAAAGTTTTAAGAGGAGAGAGAGAGAGAGAGAGAGAGAGAGAGAGAGAGAGAGAGAGAGAGAGAGAGAGAGAGAGAGAGAGAAGAAACAGGAGTGACGTGTATTGATAATAGTGCAAACACTTTTTTTTTTAACACTGAACATTGGCGAGTGGATCTCAGCAGTCACTTTTTGAAATGTCTATCCTCTTCCACAATGATGTAATGTGCATTGTTCCTTTACTCAACAAATATTGATGTCTGAGATTACTTGTAACACATTTTCTTAATTAATCAGAATTTAACGTATTTAATTTGATTAAAAATATAAGTATATTATGCAAGAATTAGAATTTTGATGTTAATGACCCCAAATATAATGATCGTCTAATGATATAATATCACCTATCCCTTTAAATATATTGTGATTCTTGAAGTTGTTTAAATGTGAATACATTTTATTTATTTATTATATCATTAAATAATGACATTACATGAATATATTTTATTTTAATTATTTTATTTTATTTGTATATGTGTGCATAAGTGAAAGAATTTGCAAAACCATTTGTGAAAACATCCAGTCTCCATTCACAGTGACAGGTGAATTATTGACTCTGGCTTGGCAAAATGATAAATATCAGATCTTCAGGAAGGAGTGTGTCATTTTAACCACAGTGCAGAAAAGTCGATAAAAGATCAACACAGGGAAGGTCTTCCTGTTTCCTTTGTACACGATTGGCTGTGTAAACAGTGAGGCATATAGAGATGACATTTCCCGAGTTTCTTGTTATCTGTGAACCCGGACCAGGCCTTGAGTCTTCTGTGAGGATTTCAGCTGCCCATTATAGCCTTCTAGCTGTTACTCACACACTGAGTCAGAGCCTGAAAGGTCCTGCCTTCCCACCACAACACGCATAGATACCAGCTCGTTCGGCTGAGGCTGACCTTCCTGCACCGCCAAATGAATTCATTCCCAGCCTTTATTCATCTGATTCTATTTAAAAGTCAGCTGACACACAAGAGCGTATCAAGTATCAGAATAAAACACTATCAAATGAAAGGACCACCATCAGTGGGCAGCACGTCTCCGCCGAGTCTTCCTTTGCTGTCTGACCATCCAGTCTGCCAAACAAATCCATTAACATGCACTAAACGCATAGAAGACTGATGTGCTGTAAGTGAACTCTGAGTTCTTTACACGTGGGTCCAGCGGGAGAGGTCTTGCCCCAGTGCTTGGCTCTGCCAGGCTTGACTAGCCGCCTGCTAGAGAGATGATAAGGTTATATTAAGCAGAGGATGCTGTCCATCTCTTTGACAGCCCTCACTGTCGTCTTCAAAACCCCTGTCACCCGACTCTCAACTGAAGACTGTGTGTGTGTTCTGTGGTCTGTCAGAGTTTGTTATATGGCAACGCTGAATGGTGCGATGCCACGATTTGGGGTTCATTACCATAAAAAGCCCTTATTACTCCTCATTAGTCTTTTAATCATCATACATTACATTTACTTCTTTCTGCCTCTTAATTTCCAAATCAATCACTATGGGTTGCATTTCACCACTCTATGTTCTTTTGAAAAGCATTTTTTCTCATGTTTGCCGTTCTTAAAATACATTAAATTACTATGATTTACTTTTATCAAAGAATCGTCGTGGAATTAAGCTTCAAAATTCGACTCCCTATTCATCTTTAAAGAAGTTAGTCAACTATTTTTCATTCTCTTTAAAAAAAAAGACTGGGAGAACAGCTCAGTTACCAGCTGTTTAGACACAGAATTCACTAAACAGTCATTATCTTATTTGTTAATCACTCATAATCCAGCTTACCAGGTGCTAAATGCGCTTAGTGCTGTGCTGTGAGTATTTACATTGACTCATAATTACTTGTATTGTATTTTTTTTAGAGTTAAAGTGTACTGCTGAATGTACTGACAAGCATTTATGGTTTACTAAAATATACTTTAATAGAATTTCTATTGAAACTTTTATGTCACGCATTTAAATACATTTGTAATTACGCATTTGCAATGATCAAGTACCTTTAAAAAATATACTGTATATATAACCTGAAATGTAATTTCAAATGACACATAACATTGTAAAATTGTTATCAAATACTTTACATCTGCTTTAGTATGTAGTCAACAAAATAAGTGGACATCTTTAAAGAATTATAAAAGATTATTATAACATAATGATTTAAATTATACTTTAAGGTAACTTGACATTATTACAAAGTCCACTTTTTGTGCACTTGAAGTGCATTTAAAACTCATGAAAGTGTACTCTCTTTAAGTACACTAAACTGGCCTTTTTATTTCATTTAATGTATATTCTCTGCATTTTAAATCTACTTCTAAGATTTGAAGCACACTACAAGACCACATTAAATACAATTAAAGGAATACCCAAAAACTTTACTCACCCTCAAGCCATCCTATACTTTCTTCTTTCAGTCGAACACAACCAGGGCCTCATTTATAAAGCGTCTTTGACGCTTTGATGTCGGAGAAACAGGCCATTGTTTCACAGTCGAAAAAGAAGCAGACACATAAACAAGTGCTTGTGGGAGTGGGTTCAGAGTTACCTGCAACTCTAGTTATTTTTATTTTTTTTTACTCATAACTTCTGGAGAGAAATAGCGAGACACTGGACAAGAATGACACTTTCTGGAGAGGCTGTACACATAATGCTAAGCGTCAAACTAAAATACACTTTAGGCTGTAGTAAATGCAGAAATCAGCATGCGCTACTCATTCTTAGTGAATTTGCTCCTGATGGTTTCAAAAAGCCCCAAATCAAATGTTTGCTACTTTCAGTTATATACATTAACCTTAGATATATTAAATAAGACTTTACAAGGACGCTTGCCTGTATATGCTAACTGTGGTTTAGTTAACATAAAATGACAGCCTTCAGCAAGCTATCTGTCAATATGCTGGTGGGGGGAAAAAGCATTAAATGCTGGTGATTTTTGACTTGTCACAATCCATCTCTTGGATCTGTCATTTGATGCCATCCTGACATCTTTTGATGGCGCTGGAGACTCAGGACTTCCCTGAAAATGTCACAACCTGCTTAAAGCTCTGCTGCTGACAGTCCCCCCAAATGGCCTGAGCGGCTTTCTTATCTCTACAGCACAGTCCTGCTGTCAGTCAAGTTTTTTACACTATAAAGTGAGTAGCCTTTAGTTAAATATTTGAACTTCACATGGAGAGCCTGTCACTCCCTGTGAATGCCTCCGTTACACAATTAAGTAGAGTGGAAATCTAAACATAAATGGATCCATCCATCCATCCATCCGTCTGTCGTGTCTCTCATTGTATTTAAAGACACTGAGGGAAAACATCTTTTCAAATTAACAAATGATAAAACTAATTTAAAAATAATGAAATTATTATTATTATTATTATTATATTCATGTCAGTAGATTTCTGTGATTTTTGTTACTAATAATATTTTCTGACAAAGACTGAATACAAACTAATCATCTAAAATGTTATTTAATGTAATGCAATGCAATGTAATATAATATAAAAGAAAAATGGGCAATACTTTACAATAAGGTTAGTTAGATAACATTAGTTAATGTATTTACTAACATGAACTAACAGTGAGCAATACATTTGTTACAGTATTACCAAAGAAGAAATTATCAAACCTATTGTCCCTTTAACACACACACGACTGCATTTGCCCACCTTGATTGTTCAAGACACTTTTATTCAATTACAGGAAACTTTGCCCTTTAAAATGCTGTTGGCTACTGTCTTTAGGAATGAAAACTCATAATAAATGAAAAGAAATTTCCCTGCAATGGAAAAATCTAGCTCTGATCTCTTACCCTGATGGAGTGATAGCTTCTAGATTTTTTTACAGTTAACAAGAACTCAACTCCACAAAGGTCAACAGAGGTCAAGAGAAAATAGAGTAAGATTAATAGGCTTCACTCTCCATAAATTCATAATCCACAGTTATCCACACATATATTCAAAAATGACTTCACTGAGCTTTCCACAATTCATTGCTTTATTCTTGAGGGATACATTTAGCTGTCTTGGAATTTGGCCAAACAAGGTAGCTTAGAAGACAGCATCATTTTCTGCCTACCTTTTCGAATGGGATTCGTCTATGATGCCAAGAAATCACAGTTCACCCAAAAATGAAAATTTTGTCATCACTTACTAACCCTCAAGTTGTTCCAAACCTGAATTTATTTCTTCTGTTGAACACAAAACATATATTTTAACGAATGTTGGTAACCTAACAGTTGACGGTAGCGCATTGACTTCCATTGTATTTATTTTCCCTACTATGGCAGTCAGTGGCTACTGTCAACTGTTATGTTACCAACATTCATTAAATGTCTTTTTTTATGAAATATCTTTATAAAATATCTTAAGACATCATCTGTGTTTTTTTATATATACCATCTTCAAACACTGTATGGTATGTCTCAGGTTAACACAGCATTAATACACAGTGTCCACTGAGGACAAAAGCATAATAACTTGAACCTTGACTGTATAGCTCAAACAGAACTAACTAAAATAATACAACACCCAACAAAGCAGCAGAATGATGGAATTCCAATTGCTCTTCCTCACACTGCCTGTGGCCAACAAGTAATTTGTTTGTTTTTGCCAAAGGAAATATCTATGGAAGTATTCTACAAAATCCATTAATAAGCTTCCTTATAAGTGTTTGTCTCTGCAGGGGCAGTGCACACATTGTGAATGGAGCACATGTGCATGACCTAGATAACTGTATGGATATTACAGAAGCTGGTTTTCCTGCCTACCTTCAATATCGTTCTGCTATGCGATCCCCTGGCTAACCTGTTATTCAGCAAACACGAGGAGTGAATGAGTCTGCCGAATATTTCTCCTATTATTCTCTAGAATTCATTATTCATTTTGTAGCCATTATCCGTGCCTTTCAGAATAAGTTATTTGGCTTCTGGAACATCCCTACTTCTGACTGTTAAGAATCTTGAATAAAGACCATTTTGTCTCTAGAGCAATTACTGATAAAAACACTTCCAAGGAGGAATTTCAACATTTATTCATGGTTACTACAACATCATGGTTAGGGGTTGAATCACAGCTGAATTTTGTTTCGATTTTGCAAATCACAGTCCATAATGCAACTTTGTTTCAACGTCTTACTTTTTGTACAGATCTTGTTGAAATTTCAGAAAGGATTTATAATGTTGAAACAACAGCTTACATTATTCAACCACATTTCAACGTTGGAGGTTGCTCATGTGCCAGCTGGTTTTAGAATGTTGGGAAACTAAATCCTATTTGCAGTCATATTTGTTGTAAAACCTAGTATAACTTAAGTAAATATTGCTGGCAAGCCATAATAATGTTACCCTGGAAATCCGAGAGCACAAGTTGAATATGCTCAGCGAGTTTACTCTGGCGTCGAGTAATGATGCTCATTAAATATGCCCTTGTATCCGAGCTGCACCAATCACATCGGGTTATCTGATATAGGCGGGCCAGAGGCGAGCTAAACAGATGACGACAGCGCTGTGACGTCGAAGTCATTAGTAAACATTGCGGCCATCTTGTCAGGGGAAACAGGCTCGGCAGGCGTGACGTGAACAGGCTCGGCGGCGGCCATCTTGCCCGAAGACACAGGCTCGGCAGGCGTGAGGGAGGGGACGGCCTCCGGGACGACAGCGGGCTGCTCGGAGGGGACGGCCTCCGGGTCGACTGCGGGCTGCTTGGAGGGGACGGCCTCCGGGCCATTGGGGAGGCAGGAAGTCTTCCTCCTCCTCCGCCTCCGGACCACCGTACTCAGGACCACCGGAACTGGGACCACCGTACTCGGGACCACCGGAACTGGGACCACCGGAACTGGGACCACCGGAACAGTCACGGAGGGGTTCTTCCCTCTCCTCCGTTTCGGGACCAGCGGTGAAGGCTTTCTTTTCCGCTGACTGCCGTCTGCCGTGGTCCTCTCCTCCTCCATAGTCCTTTGAGCGCACCTGGCGAAGTACTCCAGCAAGGAAATAGAGGATCCTTTCTCCTCTCCCTGAGGAAAAATCTCACTCTGCTGTATCCACATTTTGGCTGGTTCGTTCTTTCACGGAATAGAAGATCATGAGACGATTAGTGACATTCAGACAAGGTACAAAAACTCAAAACACAGAGACTCCAGGAACAAGAAACTCGGACAACGAACCAGCACCAGACTACAAACACAAGGAGGCTAAATAGGGGAACAAACAAAGGAGGGTAACGAGACAGACAGGTGGGACAAATAAACCAATAATCAGATAACAAAACGGGAGGGGCTAGACAATAGATACGAGCACATGGCTCAAAATAACAAAACACCCATGTGCAGCGCAAGACAAGACAGGCATGTGACAAATATTTGTTCTGGATATGAAATTTGAGCACTAACAGTTGGTATCGACACATCTTTCAGAATAAACTTTTGGCAAATCCAGCGATGAACTAAACCCTCGTTTGCGAAGCAGATCGGTTTAATATGATTTGCACAAATATATAAGACTTTACTAGCCTGGTTAAAACCAGACCATGCTCAGTAGTAACTGAGTTATGATCTGGCAGCTTCATTAATAACTCATTTCCAAAGGGGCGTCACCAACGGATGTCGCTCAAATGCCTCTGGGCGCAATTGGATAGACCTAAAACCAATCAGAGCGATCGTCATCGTGTAAAGCCATATGCTCCGTCCCAATTCGCCTAAGTTACACTACGCCATAAAAGTATGTACTCTTTTTGTGAAGAAAAGGTATTTACTTTTGAATGTGTAGCAAAAAAGTAGGCAAGCTTTGGGACATACTACTTCGTCATCTTTATCGGACGGCGTGCATCCTGTCACGTAAACTGCCCTGTCAATCATCTCGTCACAGTGAAAATCCTCTATTAAATCTAATTTCATTTCCTACCGTTTCAGAGAGAAATGTAGTTGGCCTAGCACGTTCATCTGCCAGTGGGTCTTTCATGGAGACTCTCCTCATGTGTTTGCAATTTTAATATAATAATGCATTTAAAAGTTGCTGCGCTTCACCAACGGACGTCGCTCAAATGCCTCTGGGCGGAATTGGATAGACCTAAAACCAATCAGAGCGATCGTCATTGTGTAAAGCCCGCCCCAACGTTTCTGAATGGCGCCGCGATTTCGACGGATTAGAAATGGGCTTGAATGAGCTCTTTGCCAGACTACTTGCAGAGCAAATTTATGAAGGTAAATTTCCTTCATAAATTAAATTCATCCACTGTGTCATCAGATGCCAGGAGTCTATGGAGACTCTTATGTTCATTTGTACATCCAAAAACAGAACATTTGTAATGTTATAATGTTATAGTGAACATTATATCAATAGGAGCCATTCATGGATTTCATCAGGTCCCTTTCCACAGGTGTATTAATCAAGCACAATGCAGTCTGCATTCATAATGTAGGTGCTTGATTTTATACACCTGTGGAAAGGGACTTGATGAAACCCATGAATAGCCAGAGGTGTAAAGTCCAGGTTCAGAAAGTAAAATTCCTCCTCAGTATTTTGTTCCAATCACCTGGATTTAATAATTAGCAGTTTTTCAGGAGAGAGAACTAATTAGTGATCAGCTGGCTGAGTTCATGGGTGGAATAAACATATGGCAGGACTTCTACTTTCTGATCCCTGGACTATACACCTCTGGCTGTAGCCAGGGTATAAACATGTGGACTATGTGTGCCTCACTGGCTATGTGGACTATGTGTGCCTTACTGTGCCTCACTTTGCTTTCTACAGCGTCGTCTTTGAGAGGCCCAGGCCAAGTGGAAGAGAGCGAAGTGGAGAGAGAATCTGGCAGTAACGAGAGAGAGAGAGAGAGAGAGAGAGAGAGAGAGAGAGAGACTATATTAAATCATATTGAATCATATAAGCTCATGTTATATTTTATTGTCACACTTTAATGGGTAAATGAATTTATTTAATGGACAAATCAAACACAAACCTGTAAGGCTTTTATTTGTACACATAACAGAGAGCAGAAGGAGGAAGGAGGAAGAGAGGAGAAGAGAAGGAAAAGGGGCCCCCCCCCCCCCCCCCCCCCCATGCTCTGGCCTTGGCACACTGCACCCCTTGCCTGATAGAATTAGAATCCGAAAGCAGAATAAATCGTTAAGTGCTCTGCACAAGAACATATTAAGTTTCTCAGAAATTGAATGTGACAGACAGGTTTATGGTCTTGTTAATCAAAAGAAAAGGGGACCCCTGAACTTTGACTGACTGTGTTTGGCCTGTAATCGCACACCATGTGAATTTACTGAGCTCTTTGATAGAGTAGCTTGAGGGCCACCTTTTTAAGCATTTAGTCTGCCTCACTGCTCATGACACATGGTCTCTTTCAGTTCACATGATGGTTTATGTAATTGCATATTCTTCTCTGTATAAAGCTGTTTTTAGGGAGAGTAAATTATTTCATCATAATAGAAACAACAGAATCAATTAAAGGAACAGAGATTTTCTTTTGAAACATGAATTTAATTACACATGATTTTTTTGGTCTATTTGTCTAACTCAATATTGAACACTTATTTTGTAATAATGTGTAGAAAAGATACCCCTAACACTTTGAATCAACATTTTACATTTATTTAGAAGACTTGATGCAGTCGTAGAAGTGTGATGCTCCATTATGCTAATATTATTTTCACTAAGCAGCTCCAGTGGTTTGTATATGGTGCTTACAAGGCAGCACACAGCAGGGCAGTGCTGAGTGTGTTAGTTTGAGCCTCACCTGGAGATTGGTTTTCAGGGGTTAATGTGAAGACTGGCCTGACTTTGGCTGCTCATCTTGAATTGAGCCAATCTGTAGCATTTGTGCTAATCTTCCTTTGAGTGAGAGGTTAATGCTTGTGTATGCCAGTTTAGTAGCATAATTCCCATCATTGGCGCCCGCAGCTCAGCTAGGAAAGCATGGTGCTGAACACCAAGCTCATGGGTTTGGTTCCCATGAATCACACATTCTGCAAAAATGTGTAGTTTGAAAGTGTCTGCTAAATATAAAATGTTGTTTATTAAAAGCAAATGTGTATAATGCTACAGATGTCAGATACCTCAGATTATAGACCTAACTGCTGTTATGAATGAAGCTGAAACCTATTCTGCAATCATTTGCTGTGTTCGTTTGGTCCTTATTATCACACAGAATGAGTCACACCTTCATTATTTTCCCAAAGTTTGATTCCCACTTTTTCCGGTCTCTTTGTTGGAGCATTTGCTCTAATTTCTCCAATGGTGGCCATATATATAGAGAGAAATTGGGATATATTGGCAACGTCTGCGCTTGGACTTACTAAAAAGCTCCGAGGCATGCTCTCTTGGAATCTGACCTTGAAATCTTCTCTGTCTGTGCTTTGACAAGCAATTATCAGTTTATCTTTATAATTGGTGTTGGGGCATACTTTCCTGACCCCCCCTTCGTCCTCTCTGTAACAACAGTTTCCATACAGAAAGGGTGATTGTGTCTCTTCATTGCACCTCTTGCCACTTCCCGGCTCCCTCTGTACCTCGCATGCCAGAAACAATGATTATGGCAGTAGGGGTTGACGTGTGGATTTTTTAGGGGTAGGGGTACATGGGGACAGTCAGGGGGATCCTTAATTCTGTTGCCAGGCCCTCAACATGAATCTCCTGGGATTGCTGTTGGTGTAGCACGCTCTTCCTCTTCTCCACAAAGGGATATTTAGCCCTTGCTGTGTTTAGGGAAGTGGACTCAGAGGGAGGTGGTGCACCAGAAAAAGGAATCTAGAGCAAAGAAACAATAGCATCACAAAAAAGAACAGTCACAGCCTAATGTTTAATGTTTGCAGAAAGCTCCTTGCAACCCACCAACCCCCCAGCCCTCAAGTATGTTCAGCATTGTGTGTGCCTGGCCACCCAGGACTATGACATTTGTTGACACACTGGGAGTATAGAACAACATATCAGATGCGGCAGCATTTTTTGTTATGAAGCCAGTGTCTAATACTTACCTACAAAGAAAAGTTTTGTTTTTTTGAATATTGACGGATTTAAAGATATAATATTTACGATTTTTGCATTAAAATATCCAAAACCCACTAGCACAGTGTTATATATTTTGTTCACTTGTTTACTTACATTATCCCAAATGTTTCCAACAATGTTTAAATTGTGTTTAAACAATTTTAACCAGTGTAATTTCCCTCTTCATTGCATCACTTGTCAATGGCATGTCCACATTATCCTTAGTTTCTACTTTTACTGCCATAAAAACCATGGCAACAGAGTGACCCTTCAGAATCCAGCATTCCTAGTCACCAGCATAAGGTATGTTTTGCATGCTGGGACCAGCATGGGAAGCGGGAGAGCTGGTGGACCAGCAAACCAGCTCAGTTTTGCATGAGAACAGCATGATTACTATAGTCCACCAGCTTGACCAACTCTATACCAGCTCTAACCAGCATAACCCAACTTGGACCAACATGGAATCCATGCTGGATTTTTCAGCAGAGGAGTCTCATGAAAAAATGCGGAAGTAGTAGTTGTAGCACACCACTGTTTCGTACAGTCATCATGGACCACAGTTATTCGTTATCGTTTGCAGCAGTTCTTTGCCAAAGATAACTCCAAGAAATTTAAATGTACCGGTGAATCAAGTTACCTAAGAAGAGTTTTGGACAAGCAGAGAAATAAAAATGTTCAAATGTACTATAAGTATGATTGTTATTGTTTTTTTTGTTGTTGTTCTTGTTGTTTTTTCACATACAACTGTGCTGCGGTACTCCACCATTTAATTCGGCAGATAAAGTGACATGTATGAGTAATAATTTAGCATTAAACATTACATTACTTGCAGCTAATTCATTAGAATGAAATAAAATCATGTGATTGAACGATTAACGATTATAAAAATGTATTTCATTACCCCATCAAATTGATTTCCATTGGCTGTGGATGTGAAGACACCAACTCCCATCATTCCACACTCCTTCACAGTGTGATCAATCTACGCCTTGTTATTGTTTTGAATATGGGATTTAGTTCAGGGGACCTTGGCGTATCCGGCAGTTCGGGCGGCCAGGCTGGAGCCGGCAACTCGGGAGACCAGCGCGAAGCCGGCAGTTCGGGAGACCAGGGTGGAGCCGGCAACTTGGGGGACCAGAGCGGCGCCGGCAACTCGGGAGACAATGGCGGATCGGCCTTCGTGGCCTTGCTGATGACATCTTCCACCATGGTTACGGGTATATGCCCCTCCCTTCTTGGGGGGAGCTAGGCGTTGATTGACTGGACGCTGGTCGGGGGCTGGAGCCATCTCAGGACGCTCGTCGGAGACAGGAGCCATCTCGGCTTGGTGGGAGAAATACGACAAAGAAATACGAACCTTTTAAATCGAGGACATTGTTAATAAAATCCGTTACGGACCAATCACAATTGCCGGGAGAAAGGAATCTAAATAAATGATCACCATCCAGTCCCATCCGGAAGCAGGCATTAATCATAGTATCACCAACTCACTACATGGGAAACATACAGGAACTCCTCCTTCTTGTTTTGTGATCGTATAAAACAGATTACACAAAAATAGCATCTGGTATTTTTAGTAAAACCATGAATTAAGTGCTTTATAAACACATTCGTACCGAACATGTATTAATAATACAGAAAATACAACTACGTAAATTCTTTAACACAATATGATAAAAACATTTACCTGCACACAGAGCAGTGAAAGAGAAAATAGTAAGTCATAGTAATGATGTTACAGCTCCACCTATTCAAAATACATTTCACCTCGTTAGAAAGCACATTGAAAGGTGCATCCAAACGGACATAAAACGATCAAAATACCCATATATATCAACAGAAAACACTCTCAACTCTTCTATAAATCAACCAGAGTCTACTGTGAGCAATCCTTTTCATACAGTGAATAACTTTGATATGAAAAGATATATTTTTAACTTTTAGCTTGGAGCTACTACAGAAACTACTCACCCACAGCCGTTCTCTCTAGCTCTGCTGCAGATCGTTCGAACACAGTAGGCTATAGCGCCGCCAGCGCAGCCAATAAGAAGCGCAATCCCATTATTGCAGGATTTATTTAAAGAACCCTCAAACTATAATATTTATCTCGTTACATACACCCCCCTTAAATCCTGCTTAATGGGGACATACCATAACAAGAAAAACCAACAACTCCCACTTTATGTTTTCAATTAATGAAGAGAAGAGAAAAAAAATGCACATGGAGCTGTCAATCAATTAATTCTCTCATAAAGAGTACATAAAGACAAGGAAGGCGCCTACTCCCAATCTTACAGTAGACTAAAGAGATGCCTGTTACACCTCAAAGGTTCATTATATTCTAACTCCCAATTTGATTTCTAATCTCTGTATAAATCTGTTCCCTTTGTGTTCTCAACTTTGCATGAAATCAAATGGCCCTTTCAAATGGCCCTATCTTACACCTGCCACATGCAGTGTCAAGCGCGACGCAAGTGTTTTTTGCTAGTTTCAGTCTGACGCAGTTACCATTTTCACATCCTGCGCCACGTTGTTTAAATAGCAAATGCATTTGCGCCCATTTGTGTGCGTGTTGGTCTGAAAACGAGGTGTGTTCTGGCGCATTGTTGGCACGTTGCAATTTTGGGCAACGAAATAGACTGTGCCATTGACCAACTGAAGCCTGGTCTAAAGTCAATGGCGTAGGGAAAAAAAGTAAGACTGTTAAGTTAGCGCTTTTAAACATCCGCTCACTTAAAAATAAATCACTTCTAGTCAATGACTTTATAACCACAAACAACCTGGATTTTATGCTTCTAAATGAAACCTGGCTAGAAGGCAGCTGCAGTGGAACAGTCCTAAATGAAACATCCCCTCCTAACTTTACTTTCATGAGTGTCTGCAGAGCTGTAAAGAGAGGTGGGGGTCTAGCTGCTCTTTTTAAAGATATCTATCAATGTAAGCAAATATCATTTGGGAATTACACGTCTTTTGATGTCCCTGGCAAATTTTCCTTTCCTTTATAAATTCATGTCCTTGATGGTAATAATAGTGTAGTCCATAGGTTAACAATGACATGAATATACCACAGAATAGCATATTATGAATATAAAAAAATAATTTATATAAATATTAGAATTTTTTGAATTTATGAATATAAAAAAATAATTTATATGAATATTAGAATTTTTTGAATTTATAATGAGCGAGGGTGACCAATAGTAACAGATCTGCCAACCAATCACGAGTGATTTTTCTTGTTTAAACCACGTGGGTTCAACCAATAGTGAGTGAGGAAATTCAAGCCTTTCTCTGGCGGGAGCTGCTATTCATATGGTAATTAGAGCCATTCACACCTCCGGCGAGAGCGCTCTGCATACGTCATGGTTCGTTTCCGACAATATTCGGCACAGACGAACGCGACGTTCACAGGCTGTAAATTGTCGTTAACTGCCGAAAATTAGGGAGATTTACGGCCGTTTACGGGGTCGGAAATCCCAATTTTCATGCAGTGGATCTTTATTCAACAGAGTTATGAGCTGACTTATTTATTTATTTATTGAGAACTCAAACATCTGCCTTATTTTTATATTTTTTCTTTTATTTATTTATTTATTTTTAAACAAAAACACTAACGATACCAATTCCTCGGAACTGGAAATCGCAGCATGAGTGCCTCATCCCGGGGAGGAGAAACCGCAGAGCGTGCTTCTCCCCGAGATAAGGCACTGGATCCAACAGGTACACAGATCGCTTGCTGAAGGCACAGAAGCTGTCGCGATCTGTCTAGGGGTGCTTTATAGCTTCCGGTCGATGACGTCACCCGCCTATGACGTCTCGTCTTTCCATTGGACTGATTATACACGTGCTTCACGACGCAATCACGCAGGGCGTTCCCACCGCGTCTCGACGCAGCTCGAGTTCCCTTGAAAGGGAACTTTATAGTTTTGATATAAACACGGAAGTCTTCGTTGGTGATCAAAACAGAGCAAAATAACCTTTTAATAGTAACTTGGTGCTTCAAATAACAGTTGTATCATTACATCGTTACACCAGTAGGTGGCGACAAGTGACTGTTAAAAATGTATTTGACATTGAATGATTCATTCAAACCATTTTTAAAATAAATTATATTAAATATTTTTAAATAGGCTGCAGCAATTAATATTTTGTCCTCTAGTAAATAATTATGTTATTTTGTTTAGTTGTCTGTTCAGAATCGTAGGAGAATCATGATCTTTATTTGAAACAACAACAACAAAAAATCTTGATTCTCATTTTATGCAGAATCATGCACCACTAACACAAAATTAAATAACGCATACATGTTCATCTTCTGCTGCTTTAGCAATTTCTTAAAATGTTGTCATCTATGTGACATCTGTTTTTATATTGTTTATCAACACACATTACTCTACTAATGAGCTGATGAGTTGAATCAGGTCAGTTATCATGAGGGAGCCATCAAAAATGTGCAGTCGTACTGGGTCCCCAGGACAGGTTTGAGAAGTACCGTACTAGGTAACTCACAATGAGCAGTACCTTGAAACAGAAGTCAAAGAGGAGGTAGAAAAATATTAATAAAAAGAAACAGGAGCCAAAAAACAAAACAAAACAAAAAACGACTATATGTTGTGCAAAGAAATAAGAAGATAAGCCCTGAGGGTAGGAATATTTTGGGATCTCATAATTCAATTAAAATCGATTCTTGTGGTCAGGATTCGATTTTCGAGTTGCAAATGATGAGTGCAAGATGGTGCCGTTGTTCATGGCTGGCCGTCTGCTCTCTGTTCTGTTTGTCCTGTGTTTAGGTTTTTTTGTGACTCAAATGTCCGTGCACTGTTGGTGAATGATTGTCAAATGCTCCTTTACATATATATAAAATCCCTTCACCTGTGGCCGTGGAAACAGCTAACGTTAACGTTAGTGCTAGCAGTCAGGCTACCACCAGTGTGGAAGCTAGCAGTGAGACATGGAACAACAGCCAAGAGCAAGAGGACGACGAGCATGAACAGCCTCCACATCATCACAACGAACACGCAAGTCCAACTGAAAGAGCTGAGACAGCCAGCAGCCCCAGCACCGGCAGCACCTTCACGCTCACGTCAGATCCGGCACTATGGGGACCCCTGACAGAGATGCTGAGGGAGGAAGTGATGCACAGAGGGCCCGCTGCCTTCCATAACCAGGTACCCAGCATCAGTGAGGGAGTCTGGGCTTGGGTGTCGAACCCGCTCCCTCACAAATGACCTACTGAATTGCCGTCTTCAAAACAACAAAGTCGTATCGAGGGAATGGCTGCTTTATCTACTGGTTTATTGCCATGCCTGCAAACTCCTGTCACCCCAAACATGCCTTCATCAGTGGATTTAGTGATTGGAAACACACTGAGAGTATCGGGATCATGAAATAAGTTTGGAACATAGACAGAATATGTTGTCTTTAATGCAGAGATCCCAAGTAGTTTGCAGAGTGGAAGCTGCACTTGTCCGGCAATGTGAGGCAGAACAACGGTACTGGGCAGAGGTACTCAGACGTGTGGTTACAGTCATTACGTTTTTGGGAGCTGGGGGGCAGCTTTCAGAGGGGACAACGAACTGTAGGGCTCAGTGCATAATGGGAATTATCTGGGGATATTGGAGCTTATTGCACATTTCGACCCATTTTTAAAGGACCACCTTGTGAAGCATGGCAACAAGGGGAAAGGTAAGCCCTCATACCTCTCCTCCACTGTGTGTGATGAGTTTATTGCATTAATGGGTGACAAAACAAAGCAAGTCATTGCAGATGAAATTAAGCAGACAAAATATTTCTCTGTTATCGTCGATTCCACCCAGATCTTGTGCATGTGATCAGCTGACATTTGTATTCCAATTCATTAATGCAAGTGGAAAAGTGGTTGAAAGGTTCATAGGATTTGAGCCCATCCACAGCCACACAGGCCTTAGTTTAGCTGAATCCATGATTAGCATGGTGCAAAACCTTGGACTGGACTTGGCGAACTGTCGTGGGCAAAGTTATGATAATGCTAGCAACATATCTGGCAAGTACAACGGACTCCAAGCTCAGTTAAAAAAAGAAAACGCACTGATCCACTATACACCGTGTGCCGCCCACTCCTTAAATCGTGTGGGTATTAATACTATGGAAAACTGCTGTGCAGATGTCATCTCTTATTTTTTTTAACTTCTACAGTTCAGGTGGAGCTGTAGAGCAGACTTTATAGAACTTTGCAGAAATTATAGAGCAATTAAGAGATTAATTGGCCAAAATAGCCTCGGACTGTGATGAAAAGAACCAAACCAAACGCGAGGCCTCTGCGCTGGTTGCTAAACTTGATACACTTGAGAGTGCAATGATTACCATTTTGTGGGACAGAATATTGGGAAGATTTAAAGCAACCAGTGACAAACTTCAAACAAGTAACATAGATTTAAAGATATACTCCACTTTAAAATGAAAATTCTGTCATCATATAGTCACCCTCATGTTGTTTCAAACCTGTATGAATTTCTCTCTTCTGCTGAACAGAAAGGAAGATATTTAGAAGAATGTCAGTAACCAGACCGTTTCTGGTCTCACTGACTTCCATAGTAGGGAAAAAAATACTATGGAAGTCAACATGACATTCTTCTAAATATCTTCCTTTCTGTTCAGCAGAAGAAAGAAATTCATAAAGGATTGAAACAACATGAGGGTGAGTATATGATGACAGAATTTTCATTTTAAAGTGGAGTATCCCTTTAAAAAACTGCTTTTCGGCTTTTACAGTCACTGCTCTCCTATGTTAGCACGTTATGAGACCAGTTTGCAGATCTGGAAGAATCAGCACGATCTGTCAGTGCTACACAGGATATCAGTATGACATTTCCGTAGGAGAAAAAGAAAGAGATTTGCTGACGAGAGTGACGACGATGAGGAGGTCGTCTTTACTAATGGACAGTCTAAGATTCAAAGTTGAAACATATTATGTAATTATCGACAAACTCACTTCTTGCTTATCAAAACGGATCGGTGCTTACACAGATGTGTGTGAGCTCTTTGGCGTTTTATTTGACAGAGACCATGATGAGTGTGATGTGTGTGAACGAGCTGCGAGGCTGAGTTCCACTTATCCGACAGACCTAGATGACCTAGACCCTAGCAGATTAACTCATGCAGTTCACTCACTTTGTGTCGAGTGACACTTCCCCTGCTCAGTTGTTGCAAATTCTGGAAACTAATGGCCTTAAGACAACATTTCCGAATGTATATGTTGCACTCAAAATGTTCTTAACACTGTCTGTCTCGAATTGTGAGGGTGAGAGGTCATTTTCTGTTCTAAAACGAGTTAAAAATGTGTTAAGGACCACAATGTCACAGACAAGACTTTCTGCACTTTCTTTGCTGGCCATAGAACATGAAGTTGTTGAAGGTTTGGATTTTGATGATATTGTGCACCAGTGCACATATTTAAAGTCTAGATGGAAGGCCACTGAGTAATCTGCTATAAGAAATGCGCGCATGGGCGTGCTGGTCTGAAAACGAGGTGTGTTCTGGCGCATTGTTGGCACGTTGCTATTTTGAGGCAACAGAAATAGACTGCGCCATTGACCAACTGAAACCTGGTCTAAAGTCACTGGAGCAATATTATTATTTTTTGGTTATTTAAAGAGCAAGTTAGTAATGTGCGCCTATAGGCGGGTCCACAATGTGCATACACTCTGCTTATTAAACACACAGGGATGCACAGCAGCACACAAACATGCCAAATATTAAAAATAAAAGGATTAGAATGTAAAAGATTATTATTGTGTACATAAAGATATGGTTTAATCCGGCTTGTCCCGTAGATGGTCTGCTTGCACACTTTTACCTCGCGCACGAGCAGTTCCGTTGCGCTCTGGATAGGCGTCTTTCCACTATCATTTTATCATCCGTCATGTAAATGGCGAATCTGCCATGGTGCGAGCGCAACTGGCATTTAAAGGGAATGGGAGATGGATCTCTGATTGGTTTAACGCACGTAAATTCCAAAACACACCCTTTACTCATTAAGAGAATAGGGACAACCCTGGTCTGAACACACTCCATCGACAAACATGTGCGATATCGATAGCGAAGGGTATATGCAGAGTTGACAGAAAAATATTACACATGCCGTAGTAGGTGAATAGCCTACAACAAAGAACTAAAGCTCCGCCTCACCCAGTTCGGGGTACCGGACCTGGTTGAAACACTCATGCATCTAGCTGGCAGAGTGCCAAAACTGCGCCGGCGCCTTTAGCACCGCCCTGAACTCGGTCGAGCCAACACTGGACTAATAGCCTATGTCACAGGGAGTGATAATACAATGAAGCAACAAGGGTATATTGGTACATAAAACATAATGAAGCAACAAGTGCTGGTGCATACAACATCAGACCAGCTGTTAATCGCGTTACCTAATCACAGCGTCCGGAATAAATCCACGGGACGAGCGAAGTGCACAAGCCCAATAATAGGGCAGACAGCTGAAACAACCGCATACTGAAAAGACGCAGAACACAGAAGGTTGTGCTATAAATGCATTAGTCTAGGTAGTCCAGAACGCGCTCCCCACTGAGTCCCAAAGGGGAAGTGGCGTTTTCACGAAAAGTACGACACCTTCAAACACGAATCTCAGGAAGCGCCTGTGATGAGGGGCTATCTCAATGTGAAAGTGTATGCGTCTTTCAGATCCACCGCTATAAACCAGTCCCTGGGTCGAATGTGCGAGAGGATCTGTTTTATCATGATCATTTTGAACGCGCGCTTAGCAAGTCTTATGTCGGTACCAATTGAACTCATTACTGCTATGAAGGTATTTTGTCATGTCTAATGTAGGCTATTAATAATGCCATCAGAATGCAACCAAAGCACAGGATAGCAATAAGTAGAGGCTATAAATAATTGAAATCATACAACATAAATGTCATGATCATTAGCTTTATACAGGTGTTACTATAATGATTTTGTTACTGGTGATCAGCAACCAAATATTGATAATGTGCAAGTTACTGCCTTTAGCCTTGGCATGACTTCTCACTTTTTGCTGACAATACAAAGGCAGCGTACAGTAACTTTAAAATAGTGGTCAAAAGTCAAGTTTGAACTCAAGATTTTTTTTATGTAGATAATTTTCATTACTAAAACATCTAATTGACAGATTTCCAGTGTCCTACCTATAATTAATTTGGCGGGACAACTAAAAATCTTTAAGTCATTTTTCTCAGTTCCATACTCTAGCGAGTTAAGGTTTTTTGCCTTTGTAGGGCAGAGCTGACCACGGGGTCTAGGCAAAATAGTGATACCATCACTTCTGCGAGAGCTCCCTCTAAAAAGTGAGGCTTGCTTACGACCTGAAGTGGAACCTGTTCGTTGTTGGTGTTCTTCTCACGGGAAGCCCCCCAAAGGTGTTCGATCACTTCTGTGCTTCTTTCCTGCAAGATGGGTCGGAGCAAGGGCTCCCTCCACCCTAAAAATGTATGTTGCCTTTGTATTAAGGCACATCACGATGCAGTGGATCTAATCCTTAGGGAAGCACGACTTGATCGTCGGGTTCCTGAGGGAAGCAAGGAGACTGAACCCGCCTCTATACCTTCTTAGGACTTATCTCTGGTGCTACTGCACTCGGAGACCTTCCCTTGAGTCACTGCAGGCAGCTGAGTTAAAAATCCTGTTTTAAAGAAACAGTTCTCCTGCTTGCTTGCCTCTATCAAGAAGGTAGGGGACCTGCTCACATTTTTGGTCAATGAATCGTTCCTGGAATTCGGGCCGGCCAACTCTCATGATATCTGAGACCCCGGCCTGGACACGTGCCCAAGGTTCCTACCTCTCCCTTAAGAGGGACCAGGTGGTGAGCCTGCAAGCGCTGCCCCGGAGGAGGCAGACCCAGCCCTGGCTTTTCTCTGTTCCTTCTGCTTACTGGTGGAACTGTGCTAGGCTGGGTCCATATGTTGCAATCCCTACAGCGATCCCATATCTGTATTCTTCCACAGTACGGCTCCCTCCGGCGAGCCTGTGTCTTCCCTTGGCAGAGCCTGCTCTGCCGTCACTGACCGATTGCGTCTCCCCCTGTTATCAGCTGGAGCCACCTCAGTGACATTCCATATGTAATTCGCTCAGTCCATATGTGTTATTCTCCACATGTTACCTCCCTACGGGCAGGAAGGTATTCCTTCCAACGAAAGGTTAACACTTTCCCAGTGGTCCTGTGGAACAGCAGGGACTTTCCTCGCCTAAACCCTGTCCTATCTCCGCCTCAATATGCGGGAGGATCAGGAGGCTTTTGTCTAGGCACTGGAAGGTGGCAACACTAGTGACGTTTTAATAGGGATCCCAATCAGTCGATACGTCGACTACATCGAACGTGAGCGACTGAAAGGGAACGTCTCGGTTACGTATGTAACCCTCGTTCCCTGAATGAGGGAACGGAGATGTAGTCCCGTCGCCACTATTGTTTGGACAACCGCTGACTCCGGGCTCCACTCGGCTCCTCAGCGAAAAAGCGTTCCCTCCTTTAGGGAACGAGGGTTACATACGTAACCGAGATTTTCTTTGAGTTCTGTGTTATCTGTTTAATGTGTTACTATGTGCATTTAGATCCTCGCCTTCACCTGCTTTCTGCAGCACGTTACATCTGTTGTGATACTTATCCCATAGCAAAGAAGTTTATCGGTTTTCTGGACTCTTTTGATTTAGTCCATATGGTTAAAGGACCTACACATGCATTGGGCAATACACTTGACCTGGTTTTGGTACATGGCCTTTCTATCTGTGATCTTAAAATCTGTGAGTTAAGTTTTTTCCGATCATAAGCCTGTAATGTTTACCAGGTCTTTCTCTGGTCAATTTTCCAAAGCGAGGAAGCCTGTACTCTGGTCCCGTATGTTTAGCCCTACATTTTGTGAGGATTTCTCTATACATTTTAAGGAGGCTTACCACTGCTTTCTCCTACTGTTCCTCCAACAATTTAAATGCTGAAAAACAACTTATTTGGTTTAACGCCACCTCCACATTTTAGACTCTATAGCCCCTTTGCAGAAAAAAACAACAAAAACATAAGGCAGAGCCGTGGCTAAACAACACAGTACTGAGATGAGTATGTCAGTACGCAGAGCGAAAGTGGAAAAAAGAAAAGCTGCATGTGTCTCTTGAAATTTTACGTACTTCTCTGACCAGCTATCAAAAATCTCTGAAAACAGCTAAAACTAAATACCTCTCAGACATCATATCTAAAAACTGTCATAGACATAGGATTCTTTTTTCCACTATAAACTCTGTCATAAGTCCTTCTGTTGATTTTCACTTTGATAAACCAGCTATAGTTTGTGAACATTTTCTTAGATACAGATAAAATAAGTGATATCAGACAGCTCATTATCCCCCCAGATTATGATCCCTCGATCCGTGCTGCCAGTACCTTTGCCAGTTTTGAATGAATTTGAGCCTATTTCTGTTTTACGTGCGTTAAACCAATCAGAGTTTCATCTCCTATTCCCTTTAAATGCCAGTTGCGCTCGCGCCATGGCAGATTCGCTAACTCTCTTCATGAACTTGGTAAGCAATTAAAACCCACTATGTCTGCAACTGATGTTATTCCAACACACCTACTCTTTCAGGTTTTTTATGCAATTGGGCCATGTATTTTATCTGTAATAAATAAGAGTCTTTCAGAAGGGACATTTCCAGAATATTTTAAGCATGCAACTATCAAACCACTGTTGAAAAAACTAATTATGGATGTGACCGTGTTATCCAATTTCAGTGGCTATCCGGCGTGCATTCAAAGAGCAAATGTTCAAAGTGCAAATTTTGCAGCGTTGTTGTAAATGTCCCACTTGAGCCCACCTGCACCCATCTGATGAGCACAGTGAGTGCCTCACCGAGACGAGCTGTTCTCACTGCGAGAGCATGAGTCTCTCCTCTCTACACTTGAGCATCACTTTCTTTTCAGAGAGTGGCCTGCCCCTCGCGTCTCCCATTTTCTTCCTCCCAGGGACCTCAGAGAACAAAACAGCGGAGCCAGAGGTCTGAACAGTCAGGCAAGAGGAGCTCACGCCGGCACAGGCCCTGCGTGCCTCACTCTGCCCACACAGAGATGTTTTCCGGTGCTCTTTACCTGTGCAGACTAGCGACCCTCTTTTGGCTAGTGGCCTCGTCTCGTTTGGAGGATCTTCACAATGACAGCTTGTAATTGGCGGCTTCAGACGCCGAGGATTGGTCAGGCTCAGTGGATGAGAGACCAGAGCAATGCTAAAGCTGGGCTGGATGCCGAATTATTCTGCGTTCTCTCCAAAGCTGTGGAAGAGCTCGAGTTAGAGTGGTCTGCCTCAGAGGAGCCCACATGCAGCTGCCTTGATGAATGCAGGGATTAAAGTTCTCCGTTGTTGCAACGGATTTCCGCTAATTGCAGCAGGTCTACGACGGATTTCCATCAATTACAGGGTTCCTGTCTGTCCTTATTGTCTTGAATTCACTTTTCATAATTTTAAGGCTGTGAATAGGCTTACATTTCTCAAATAGTGTAATATATATCATAATTTTAGTTTGAATAGGTCTTAAATTAAGAAAAGACGAGATGAATTCACATTGCTGAGGGGGATGTGATCAAAGCCTGGAGTGGAGCGAAAGCACGTTTGTCACGGAATAGATGATCATGAGACGAGGATACAGATGCAGAGGAAATTTATTGATGACATGCAGACTGGGTAACAAACTCAAAACTCAAAACTCAGAGACTCCAGGAACAAGACACTCGGACAACGAACCAGCACCAGACTATAAACACAAGGAGGCTAAGTAGGGGAACAAACAAAGGAGGGTAACGAGACAGACAGGTGGGACAAATTAACCAATAATCAGATAACAAGATGGGAGGGGCTAGACAATAGACACGAGCACATGGCCCAAAATAACAAAACACCCATGTGCAGCACAAGACAGGACAGGCATGCGACATTACCCCCTCCCTACGGAGCGGCTACCAGACGCTCCATAAGACCAGGGCGGGAAGGGAGGGACAGACCAGGGCGGGAAAAGGGGAATGGACCGTTCAGAAGGCCAGGGAGGCACACAAAGTTCGGGAGTCCAGGGCGGAGCAGACAGTCCATCGGGCGGCCAGGGCGGAGCAGACAGTCCATCGGGCGGCCAGGGCGGAGACGACAGTCCATCGGGCGGCCAGGGCGGAGACGACAGTCCATCGGGCGGCCAGGGCGGAGACGACAGTCCATCGGGCGGCCAGGGCGGAGACGACAGTCCATCGGGCGGCCAGGGCGGAGACGACAGTCCATCGGGCGGCCAGGGCGGAGACGACAGTCCATCGGGCGGCCAGGGCGGAGACGACAGTCCATCGGGCGGCCAGGGCGGAGACGACAGTCCATCGGGCGGCCAGGGCGGAGACGACAGTCCATCGGGCGGCCAGGGCGGAGACGACAGTCCATCGGGCGGCCAGGGCGGAGACGACAGTCCATCGGGCGGCCAGGGCGGAGACGACAGTCCATCGGGCGGCCAGGGCGGAGACGACAGTCCATCGGGCGGCCAGGGCGGAGACGACAGTCCATCGGGCGGCCAGGGCGGAGACGACAGTCCATCGGGCGGCCAGGGCGGAGACGACAGTCCATCGGGCGGCCAGGGCGGAGACGACAGTCCATCGGGCGGCCAGGGCGGAGACGACAGTCCATCGGGCGTTCAGCTGACTGTCGTCAGCCGTGGTCCTCTCCTCCTCCAAAGTCCTTTGAGCGCACCTGGCGAAGTATTCCAATAAGGAAATAGAAGATCCTTTCTCCTCTCCCTGAGGAAAAATCTCACTCCGCTGTATCCACATAGTAGGCTGGTTCGTTCTGTCACGGAATAGATGATCATGAGACGAGGATACAGATGCAGAGGAAATTTATTGATGACATGCAGTCAGGGTAACAAACTCAAAACTCAAAACTCAGAGACTCCAGGAACAAGACACTCGGACAACGAACCAGCACCAGGAGGGGCTAGACAAAAGAGACGAGCACATGGCCCAAAATAACAAAACACTCATGTGCAGCACAAGACAGGACAGGCATGTGACAACGTTCTTCTCTCCAGGTTCTGTAATCACTCCACTTTGGGTCCACTCTGCTCTGTGTTCACTCCATTTTAAAAGTTATTCTAATGTTTATTTTTTTAATATTATGAACATCTGAACACAACATTTATAATACTATATGTAACGGTTTGGAAAGTATTCTACAGGTTTAATAAATATAATTACACAAAAATATCCAAATGTAGTGAACTGCCTATTGGGACACGCACATTTTATACGGATTACATAAGAAAGTAGTCTGTTTCTTTTCGTTTTGAATTGTTTAAAAAGTAGACATTTCAAGCTTTCTATATATGTATTTCTCAGGCCTGTGAAGTAGCCTATACCCGCTCCATTTCACGAGCAATGCAAGTGATTGCGATGGCGTCTTGCATGTCCTTATTAGACTGTCTGCTATATTTGCTTCTAATTTATTAAATCTATGCTATTGGTTGATGAAACATTGATTAAAATTAAGATACAATTTATACAAAATGAAATTCAATTTAAAAGTTTTATACAAAACAAAACTTAATGAAGTGGACAAAATCATGTCTGACCCACTCCATATGTCTCCCGATATTGCACATTTAATGATCATATTTTACTTATGCTGTTCACTTTTCATATAATCAACATAAATGAAATAAAAAATAAATAGCATTATATTATTTAAACATACATATGAACCTAAAAGTGTTTTCTTTAATGTTTATTATTATTATAATGTCCAGGGTTTAATGGCTAGGTTAAAAAAAACATATTGTAACGGTCACCAGCTGGAGTGCCCTTGAGAGCCGCCAGAGGGCACTCCACATCAGACACTCACGTTCACTCTCAGACTACATTTCCCATACTCACTGCCCGGACTCATCATCTCTGATCACTCATCACAGTCACCTGTACCTCATTATCACTGATTGCATTCACCTGTGTCCCATCACCCTGTTAGTCTCAGTCTATTTATACCATGTTCATTCATTCACTCACCGCGAAGTCTTGTTTTAGTGTTACACTGCATTTCTGAGCATTCTCTTGGTTTTCTTGTCTCTTGGTTTTGGATATCTTGCCCTGTTCCCTGGATTACTCCCTTGCCTCTGGTCCTTGTTTGTTTGTTTGTTTGTTTGTTTGTTTGTTTGTTTGTTTGGACTGCCTATCTGTGTATGACCCTTGCCTGTACCTTGGATTACGCCTCTGGATTGCCCTCAAATAAAGCTGCACTTGGATCTAAACTTCGTGTCCGGAGCAGTCCGTAACAGATATATTATTATATTATAAATAGTTTGTGATATTACATTTAGCTCACTTTGCGGCAAAAGCTCTGTTGGCTTTTATTATTTGAGAAATAAAAACTTGTGTTAAAGTTATGCAAATGGTTAATTATTTGTATGACTACATCACAAAGAGTCAAGTCTTGTAAAAGCATTAGATTGAAAACATTGAAACATCATAAAACGGTAAATAATAGAAATGCAGTTCAAAATGGCATTTCTTTAAATGCAAATGTTCTTTTGTGAAGGAAAAGCATGTACTCACTACATTCCTAATTACAAGAAGAAGAAAAAACTGCTCTTAAACTGGGTGACAGACAGTGGAATGGAGTTTGGCCAAGGAAAAATTCAGTCAAAATATATATATTTTTGCTTTAACCCGTGAATGGTTCCTGCCGGGGCGCCAGCAGGCCCCTCGCCAGCGAGCAGCACAATTCTTCCCTGAAGTTCACAACAAACTTACCAAGTCATGGCGCGCACCCTACTCAGCCTGCCTGCGCACTACTACCTACACCGCCCTGACTACTATCAATGGCGCCTTGGAAAAAGGGTACGAGAAGCTGCCTCCTCTCGATGAAGCTGTGAAGCACCTCTGTCCGCCCACTGCAATCGTATGGAAGGCAAAAATCGCAACTAGCAAGAAAAGCTTGGTAACTATATATTATTTAAGAGTATTTTCCATTCATCAAGATATTTTTGATATAGGATCTGTTGTCAAGTAAGCTCCAATCATAATGCTTCCCCAATTGCAAGCCGGTGTGCTCTTTAAACTGTCCGGGTGCTGCATTTATCTCGCAGTTGACTGCCACCTTCTTTGATCTGACAACACATTATTTAAAACATTTAGAAAATACATTTGTGAAATTTGTGAATTAATTAGGATCGATAGAAGATATAATTGTGATTCATTTGTAAATCAATCACCACACTTCTATAACTCCAGTCCTAAGGAATACAAAGGCACGTTTAGGTTGGCAAACTACTGTGAGAATTAACCTGGCTCAGGGAAAAGATGAAGCATTTTTTTTGGACAGCCGTAGAAGAATATATAGGTTGAGAATATACCTGGGCCTTTATTTTGTACCATACCACCTGTTGTTTTGGTTCAAAATATAAAGAGGCAAAACATTGCTGATCCATTAAACAATGCCATAAAGTAACAAATGAAGAAAATCCCTGATATTTAAAATTATCCAGACACCTCATCAGACATTTAAAAGGAGCACCAGTGTGTGCCTAAGAGCATATATGGCAGAGAGGTGCCTAGGTGTGGTGAATTGGTGCCAGGACAGTTCCCCTCACTCCCCTTGTGCTAAGACTCTCCAGTCATGGATCACAGCCCTGGAGAAGAAGGTAAAAGCCCCCTTTGAGTCTGGCTCAGTGCTAAACTCTCCCTTAGCTAAAACTGTTCCTCTGGGGAATCAATGGGCCCATTATTTGCTGAGCTTCAGTTTGCCTCGATGCTCCCAATCTCCATGTGAAACAGTAGACAGTAATGGAGAAACATAAAACATAATACTTGTGTGACCAGCTTGTCATTGGCTCGCTGGTGACTGTGTTTAGAATTTGCTGAAGATAGAAGATTGGTCAGATGGAGGGAGGGTGGGGAAATGACGGAAATTGCCAGCAGGTCACATATATTAATTTGTTGTGACACTGAGGTACAGTACTGTAACCATGTTGACAATGGATAAGTTAGCCATGGCCTGAGATCAGGAGTGGAATCAGTCATGCAGAGTTAGTAAACTCATTGGTTTAGATGGCACCTTAAAAGTAATACTATCCTTGTATGAGTGCAATAAACTATAGACTAGTATTATTTTGTCTTAAAACATTAATATGCTGCCAGACTTTCACAATGTTGTGCCTGCAACTAAATGTCCTAAAGAGAATTTGGTCTACTGGTATTATGATTTTTCAAAACTGTGGGGTGTCTGTACAGTATTTCACACACAGTCACCCTCTCATGTGATTTCACAACTTAGCCTAGTCATACTTCTCATTTTCAGGTCACTATGTGCCTTGAAATCAAAGAAGAACCACAGACCTTGCACCTCTACCTTCTTTAATTAAACTCAGCCAAAAAAAAACAAAACAATTAAATACAGACTGGAATTGCTTGGAAACAGCATACCTGGTTCTGTATGAACTTGTGCACATTAGCATTATGCTGGGCTCTTTTTGAGACTGCAGATCTTTTCTCTGAGATCTGTTTTAGAGAGTACTGCCAGTCACCCCTAACAGTTGTGTCTATATCCTCACGGCATTATCTCTGCTGTCTCGCCACACAAACACAGGTACCATGTTGTCAGACCCCTGCCAGAATTCCTTGGCTTCCATGTTACTCATAAAAATCTGCAAACATGGAGGCTTTTAATATTTCACAAGCAAAAATTTGAGATGTTGGACATTCCTGGGGCAACACTTAGACTCTAGCTAATGGAGAAATATCATGAAATATACCTAAACAACAATATATAGTAAGATCCCAGTGACAGAATAGCCATGACATAATTGGTTGAATTTTCTGTGGTCTGGGAAAATGCTCACGGTGGGTGGCACAGTACAAATTAGAGCCGCTTTAGACACTAATGGCAGCGATGCAGTGTAAAGTACCCAAATCATATTAATGTGGCTAAGCCAAAATATTTACAAATCAGATGGAATGGATTATCCCCTGGCAGTACCATCTCTCTGTGTGTCGATGTGAATGCAAGGTGACGCAAGATGGTGGCATGCCAGCTTATGTTCACAAAAGCTGCTGATATCTGGAAAGCAAAGGCTTGGTTAAGTCCAAACTTGACACAGCGTAATTTAGCAAATATTTTGATATTGGCTATAAGCCTGTCATGGTGGTATTAGATACATTATTGTCATTTTAATTTACAACAAAAATTACATATGATATTTAATTAACCTGTATAATCACAGGTATACATAAACGTATTACATGACATAAATAGGTTGAAACTGGTCGAAAAGAGGTGTGCACAGGCTTCTTTACTCTCACAAAATAGAAGTATTCTTAAGTTATTTTATTATGTAAATGTAGGTAAAGTTTTCCGCTTTCTTTTCCTGGGTGAAGGAGTTAAGGGGCTTGCTATGGCCCCCACGGGAGAGGCACCGGCTCCTGTTATGGCAAAGGTGAGGAGGCTCCTATGGTGCTGGCTGCAGTACTGGGCTCAACAATCTCCTAGGAGAACAAGACAATGCATAAGTAATTACAATACAGAAATGGGTAATAAATCATGTGTAGAAGATTCTGAAAATCTACATTCTGACATCAAAAGAACAATGATAAATTCCTGACCATAACAATTAAAACCTTACAATGAGGATTGTTACTGGATCCTCATTATTGAATGATGCAACCACCACAGGAGGGTCCACAGAAGGCCTGGCACCCAACACCTCATGCATATCCTCAAAGTACTGCCACGTAGCAGCTGTTGCCTCTCCAGCATCTGTTCCTGAACCGGTTTTTGGTCTTTTACATTAGTAATTAAATGAAAGTGACAAATAAATATTGTAAGAAATATTGTAAGAAATGACAGCTTCTCCTGCTAAAATTTGTGTGTTCATTTAACAAGGATAGATGTAAAACATGTTGTGAAATAAATGACTAGTATTGAGATTGTTAAAGGTTTTGGTAACACTTTATAATAACTGCATGCTATTAATCATTAGTTAAGCATTACTAAAAAGTTAATTCATCATTTATAAAGCATTAATATACATTAATAAGCAGTATATAAATACAGCTATAAATGCTTTATTCTTGATTTATAAGCATATTTATAATGTGTTTAATAATTGTATTTTCATACTTTATTAATGATCAATTTATCATTTCTAAATGAAGTATAGCATTTATGGGTCTCTTTTTTTCGCTTGGGCAGCCATGTTGCCTCTGTAGCCGGTGTATGCAGGGACATTTCTCATGCCCCTTCGTTTGAAGTGTGGTCCCGAAAAATCTTTGTTTGAAGGGCTATCTGGCCCCTTCACGTGAAGGGGTAAGGGTATGGAAGTAAAATAATGACAAATGTGTTTAAACAAAAAGCTTGTTGAATTGCACTACTTAAAAATACGCATTGCATTAAAGGAGAACTCCGGTGAATTTTTAAGTTAATCTTGTTCGTTTTACCTTTGTGAGTACTGTCTATAGAAAAAAAAACGAACCGGATTAGTGCTTGCAACGCGGAGCTGTTACAGTTAATGCCCAGAGCTCCCATTCAGCTAAAACGGCAGTTATGGGGGCATAAACCTAAAGAGTGTCTTTGTGCCTCTTAACAGACACAAAATGCAATTAAAATGTCTGTCCAACATGAACAGGGCCCTTACATGAAAACAAGATGCGTTTAGCAACTTAGCCATTGGATAAACTCACCTAAATAGTGTTTTAGACAGCTAGCTGTAGTCTCGCGCTGAAGTCCCGTGGGAACTCAGTTGTAGCCGGAAAAAGGTAAATAGTACGTGCGCGTGACCCGTGGGAACTCAGTTGTAGCCGGAAAAAGTGCGCGTGATTTTTTTTTCCACAAACCACTTCAGCGGAAATCCCGCCCTGCAGCTGATTCTAAGGTTTTCATTGGTCATGTCAATCGTCACTGTAACCTAAACCAATGAAATTAGCTGCAGGGCGGGATTTCCGCTGAAGTTGTTTGGGGGAAAAAAATCGCGCACATAGTGCAGGTGGGAGGAGCGTCGTGTTCCGGCTACAACTAAGTTCCCACGGGACTTCAGCGCGAGACTACAGCTAGCCGTCTAAAACACTATTTAGGTGAGTTTAAACAATGGCTAAGTTGCTAAACGCATCTTGTTATCATGTAAGGGCCCTGTTCATGTTGGACAGACATTTTAATTGCATTTTGTGTCTGTTAAGAGGCACAAAGACACTCTTTAGGTTTATGCCCCCATAACTGCTGTTTTAGCTGAATGGGAGCTCTGGGCATTAACTGTAACAACTCCGCGTTGCAAGCACCAATACGGTTCGTTTTTTTTTTTTTTTTCTATAGACAGTACTCACAAAGGTAAAACGATCAAGATTAACTTAAAAAAATCACCGGAGTTCTCCTTTAACCCTGCTTGCATTTTAAAGCAATAGTAGCCTAGAAATCTAGACGCACCCTAGCGGCAGCAAAATTATTTTGCAGGCAGGGTGGGTCTAGCAACTCTCAATAGACCTTTTTGCTGCAAAAACCTAAATTGGGTCAGGCCAATCACGTCGTGTATAGAGTGGGCGGGGGCGGGCTTAACATATGACGACAGAGTTGCGACGGTTCCTGCCACTTGAAAACAAAGAATGACGGCTGCTGCGGATGGAGAACAGCGGTCTTTCGAATCGGCTTTGGCCGCGACTCTGGAGGACTTGGAGTTAAGTTTTTCTTTGAGAAAAGAACAAAGAACGGCACTTAAGTCATTCTTAAAAAAAGGAAGATTTGTTCGTAGTTTTGTCGGCCAGATTTAAAAGTTGAATCTATCAACTAACGTTAGCTCCGCTGTTGGGAAAACGCTCTGGTTGGTTGAAGCGCTGTCCTATTGTGTGCAGAGGGAATTTGAAAGACAGCCGTTTATCCCACCCATCAGATTGACCGTGTCTATGGTGAGTTGCCAGACTAAACATTTATGTACGTCTGGCTTGCCAGGCTAATGGAAAAGCTGATAAAGACACAAAAGCTGTGTTTACATTGAAGTCTTCACTGTTACTTTTGTACATATAAGTTTTGCACAGCTTTCTCTGTCGTGACCGAGATTATGTTATTCCCCGATGCTGATGTACAGATCAAACGTTAAATCTGAGGTAGTAGACATATATTTCTCTTGGTTGTTTAGTTTTCTTAGCTTTATATTGCGGCGCTGTGCTGCAGAACTGGGGATTCCCTGAATATGTCACTCTCCAGGATTCCCCTGCAGTCTCAGGACACTCAAAGTAACTCAATGGACAAAATACAGTGATATAAAAGACCAAACTCCCACCTTATTGGGGATGTAGGCTATATTAATAGGCTACAGGCAAGCAGATGGACCAGAATATGAACGTAACGTGCAAAGATTCACGCTAAGCGTTTCCCATTGATATACTGGCATAAGTTCGCCTGACACTGGATATTCGCACATTTAGGTACCGTCTCTAAAGTTACATATGACATTGGTACACACGTTTCTAACTTCAATAGCATTTGAAGAGAATGACTTACAGTCATACAACCAACTGAAAAGTGTTCATGTAGGTGCCAGACATAATGCACACTTCTAGATTTTTGATATTTAATAAAATAAACTGTCAAATCATGTGTAGGCCTTATATTGCTATTTTTTTCAGTACCACATTAGCTCATTTTTATTTTAATATCAACTATCTAAAAAGTGTGCATCATGACACCTACATGAACACTTTACTTTGAGTGTCCTGAGACCACAGGGGAATCCTGGAGAGTGATGTATTGAGGGAATCCTCAGTTCTGCAGCACAGCCGCAATATAAAGTTAAGAAAACTAAACAACCGAGAGAAATATATGTCTACTACCTCAGATTTAACGTTTGATCTGTACATCAGCATCGTTGAATAACATAATCTTGGTCAATACAGAGAAAGCTGTGCAAAACTTACATGTACAAAAGTAACAGTGAAGACAGCTTTTGTGTTTATCAGCTTTTCCATATGATAATCATCACAATTAATTGCCCTGATAATAATCACAAATAGTCTACTGCTTGCTCAATTTTCAGTAATTCAACGAATGAATGAGTCTCTCACCCGTTGCTCTATAGTTTTACAACAAACCTACTGCCAGAGTTAAAATAAACGGGGATTTATCCAAATCTATTAAATTAGAAAGAGGAACCCGCCAGGGCTGTGGAGCATCGGCACTACTTTTCTCTTTATTTATTGAGCCCTTAGCTCAGTGGATTAGGCAGAACACAGAAATTCAAGGGGTTACTTTAAAATCAGGGGAGCAAAAATTAGCTCTATTTGCTGACGACATATTCATATTTTTGACGGATCCCACTCAGTCACATCCTAAATTAATGAAAATACTGGAGGAATATGGCTCTTTTTCGGGCTATAAAATCAATATTACTAAAACTCAGGTTCTAAGGTTGAATTACAATCCGCACACAAAGATTAAAAACACATATAAATGGAAATGGGAATCAGATAACATTAAATATTTGGGAGCTGTTCTGACAGAAGATCCGTCTAGAATGTTTGATGCCAATTATGGGCCTCTAATCTCAAAAATAAAATCTGATTTACAGAACAATATCCCATTTTTGAGTTTACACTCTCAGGTAGATTCAATTAGAATAAATATCCTCCCTCGTTTCTTGTTCCTCTTTCAATGTCTTCCTATTTGGATAACTCAAAAACATTTTGATGAGTGGGATAACATATTGGCAAAATATATTTGGCAAAATAAAAGGGGTAGGATAAAATATCAAACAATGCAATTGATGAAGGAGAAAGAGGGGCTAGGCCTTCCCTGCCTCAGGGATTATTATTATGCTGCTCAAGTTAGACCTTTAATCTGTTTATCTTCGCCCAGTTATTCGGCTGGATGGAAAGATGCTGAAGGGACTACTATGAAAGATATACCCATTATGGCCCTTTTAAATGACAAAAAACTACAAATGAATATCAATATAACTGAAGATGTTATGTAGGCCTGTATGAGTCTCTTCTGAACTCATGGAATAGAATATTGCAAATATGCAACTTAAAAAAATTGTCTAGAATTTTAAGGTGGTGTGCGTATTATTCTGACTTCAGACCAAATGCCCTTGATGGAAGATTTAAAGGTTGGGTCTCAAAAGGAATTACAACCTATTACTCGTTTATGCACAAGGGAGTATTTATGAGTTTTGAACTCTTACAGAATAAATATGGTTTAGGTCAAGACGATTTCTATAGATACTTACAGTTTAGGCATTATTTTGATCAAAATATAAAAATAACATTGGAAAAATGCAACTTGGGGTTCCTACAGACTTTCTTAACATTAATTACATCATTTTCTCTAAATAAATTAGTTTCTAAGTTATACAAAGCCATTCAGCATGGTAAAAAACCTAACACAAATTTCAAATGAAAGTTGGGTGAATATATTAAGAGTACAATAGAGCACTACTGGTTCGAACACCTGGCAAGAGTTTTGTTGGAAGAATATAATCAGGTTTTTTATCACACCTATTCAAAAGAGACACCAGGGTAGTGGAGACTTATGCTGGAGGCTCTGTGGATTCTCAGGAGCCAATCATTTCCACATTTTCTGGGACTGCCCATCTCTCCCTTATTGGTCACAAATATGTGAACATATTAATAATATATTTGGTAGTAAAATGCCTTGCAATTTTGAAAATGTGTATTTGGGCAATGTGGATGTTAATAACTGGAGAAATAAGGACAAGAGGTTGCTTTGGAGACTACTGGCAGCGAGTAAGAAAGCCATAACCAGGAAATGGTTCAAACCGGACCTTCCGACCATCGATGAGTGGGTCAACATAATCCAAGAAATCTACATTATGGAAAAACGTCTCAGGTTACGACTGTAACCTATGTTCCCTGAGAACAGGGAACGAGACACTACGTCAGAATGACGCTATGGGGAACGCCTCAGGCGTGACAGGTGTCTGAAATAAATATCAACTCACGTCAATCATGTTGACCGGCGACAGCCCGTGAATCATCAGCTTGATTGATTAACGCGCGACCTGGATGTATAAAGGGGAGCCTTGCACACATGACAACATCTTTTCGTCTTCAGGGACTGTTTGTCTGTTTTGAGAATATCGCTGAAGCGCGCGGGAGGCTCTCGAGAGAGCCTCTTGTGCAAACTGTGAGAGTTTTCAATTGAAGACTCTCCGCTCTTGTCTGACCCTTTTCTCGAGGGAAGAGGGTTCAGCATCTGACCCCCGTGGTGCTGGTCCTGCTCGTGCTGAGGCTCAGTGGCGACTTTCATCATGGGGCTCCCAGATGGAGCTGGTCGATCGTCTTGAGAGAGGGGTTAACCTCTCAGACAGTTCGTCCGCTGACGAGGGCGAGCTGCAGGTAGATGAGGATGTTTTATCTTTATCCCCTAATGCGTCTGCAGCTGGTGCTCTTCCGGACGGGCAGGATTTGGTTGATGATGCTGTCAGTCAGGTGGAGACCGAACCATCTCAACCATCCTGCCCTGTGTATGCGGAGCTGGTGGACGTTATGGGACACGCCACTGACAGATTACAGCTGCCGTGGAGGCGCGTTAGGGAAGAGACCGCTCGTGGCCGTCTTGACGATCAGTTTCTTCCCAGCCATAGGCCACCAGCTCAGGTGAGCCTTCCATTCCTTCCGGATCTCCATACTGAGATCAAGAAGGCATGGAAAAACCCTTACTCTGCCCGTATTCATCCACATCAGCGGGGTAGTTTCGCTGCTGTGGATGGAATCGCAGAGCATGGGTACGTGTCAATGCCGCCCATTGACGAGAAGTTGGCTAACTATCTCGTGTCTGGACAGGCGTCAACATTGAGAGCTCCTACCCTGCCATCCAAGTTGCTAAAAACAATGGCGCGCTTGAATGGCAGAGCATACACAGCAGCGGGTCAGGCCGGTGCTGCTCTGCACACTCTCGCGGTGTTACAGGCATACCAGGCCCAGAGCCATTGTTCAGGCTCAGCTCATCAGAGAGAGAGTTGCGACAACGGAAGTTCAAAATGCTTAGTTGTCACGTGATTCACGTAGACCTCAGATAGTTCCAGGAAGTGCTTCGGCGCCAATTCAAATCGATGGAGTTAGAGAGCAGAACTGTGATTTTTGGTAGTTTGTAGTCAATAAATGAATTGATTTACAATATGTATATAATACACTGATATGTGAATGCAGTATGTGTATGAAGTTGCAGCAATGTTCTTTTTAAAAATAAAAATCTGCTAGTATTTAATGTTTATTGTGGTCAACCAGCGTTGCCTGCCTTTGTTAACATATTTCTGGCTAACGGACCTTGGTCAAAGACCGTGTTGCAGTTGTTTTGAAGTTTTTTT
>FLSR01000340.1:847369-875129 GCA_900092035.1 Leuciscus waleckii | reverse complement strand
AGTGGATGCTGCACATTGGTGGTGGTTGAGGAGATTCCCCACTTCTATGTAAAGCGCTTTGAGGTCTCAGAAAAAGCGCTATATAAATGTAACAAATTATTATTATTATTATTATTATTAAACTCTGTGGGCCTGTTTACGCTTGGCTGCTTCACAGGTTTTCTCTGATAGGATAGCTGTCCGATCATGAAGATGAGGTGTAAATGCTTTTCAAAACGCATTCAAGATGGATTGCGTTCCAGTCGCACAAACCACTTCAGGAGGAGGTTTGAGACGTATTCCAGACTCATTCCAGATGCAACTGGACACGTGTAAATGCATTTGGTTGTAGAGGCCACATATGTCAGTTTTACTCTTTCCAAAACGGTAAAAAAGATATAGCTGCAAGCAGCAAATAACGGGGTTCAAGCATTTTAAGCACATGCGTAAAAATGTATTGTTTTATTTAGCAAATTTGTAACCACCTAAATCATAGATGGAAAAGACCATTTACAGCCAATACAGGCAATTTAGATGAAAAGGTTTTAACAGTTATAGTGGCACCTATGGCTTGATCTCCATAAAAGTTTGCATGCCTCTTTAGAATCATATGTCGCATGTGCTCACCTAATTTCATGTGCTGAGTTCTGAAGTTCTGAGTTTTCATTTAGGACTGAGTCTGTTGGGTATACTTGGCCACGTTTGTTTTCTAAATGAATCCTCTTTCATGCGAGCACAGACTGAACCCATAGATAGGTGCACTGAGTTTGGTGATGTTATCTCATTCCTTTCAAGAGTCATAGCTGGCCACGCCCACGTCAAACGTTTTAGCCTCCTGACGTGAACGTGATTTGACATTTTGACTTTTTAAAATAATTTTTAACAATCAGACTTCAGAAAATCGTTCTGCCCTGGTTTGGTTCCAATCGGGTGAAAACCTAGGACTATTTCGCAAAATTTTCAGAGACATTCGTCTTGAGCCAAGAATTCCAATGATATAAGAGTCTGTGATGAATGGTTCAAGAGATCTGAGTGATGGCTGTAGCGCCTCCTTCAGGCTGATTGGGGCGAGCCTTGGTGGCGTTTGACAGGGTGGGTACTAACATCGCACATCCTGATTTTGTCAAGATTAACACATTCCTGGGTCAACATATTTTGTTTATCATGGAAGAACATTCCTGTCTGAAGATGTAGTCCTAACAATATCCCTACTCCTAAACCTTAGCCTACCCATCCGTCCTTCGGATGAGACGTTAAACCGAGGTCCTGACTCTCTGTGGTCATTAAAAATCCCATGGCACTTCTCGTAAAGAGTAGGAGTGTAACCCCGGTGTCCTGGCTACATTCCACCCATCGGCCCTAACCAATCATGGCCTCCTAATAATCTCCATCCACTGAACCGGCTCTATCACTCTCTCTCCTCTCCTCTCCTCCTATAGCTGGTGTGCCGTTGTTCTGTGGCTGCCGTCGCATCATCCCAGTGGATGCTACACACTGGTGGTGTTGAGGGGAGATCCCCTGATTTGATTGTAAAGCACTTTGGGTGTACAGCAGTACATATGAAAGCAATTGGTTATCTCTAAAATCAGAGGGAAATGATAGGTGAATAACACTGATGTGGTTGAAAGCCTAAACTTGACATAAACTGTAAACTTCTCCCTCAGATCTGATTGTTGCTCCAGGGTCAACAAAGATGTTGATCATGTTCTGCGCTCCTCAAAGTTTCACGTCCCTACGACTTACGGTTTGGTCTGCCTGATCACTTTAAGGGCAGAATGTTGATCTCATCTAACAATTACTATAGTGTTTCAGCTATGCACTTGAACCCCTGATAACGAAGGTTTGGGAGCATGTTATCCCGTCTCCCGCTAGCCCGATACCACAGTGCTACTGCTACAAGTATCTCCACGGATGAGCATCTCTCTTCAGCAAACTCCATTAAAGCTCAAGGTTGGCCAATTGGTGTGCTCATTTCGTTTCCGGAATTTCTGCATTGGTTTCTGTGGCAATGACGTAGCATTGGTAGGAATACGCCAAAAACAACAACAACAACAACAACAACCGTAACATGCAGGGGTTTGCAATACAGATGTTGTCTTATATCATTTACAACATGGGAATGCGTATCCGTTCATGCCATATAGCAGGATGAGAACTGAAAAGTAAGATAGTAATAAAATTGTCTTAAGAACTCAGATCAGATCCTTAGATCCTTCAGTGTCCTTGAATAAAAGCACATCACAAATGCATAACATGTACTGTAATATACCCTCAGTGTCACACATTGTTTATATTGTGTTTTACAGGAAATTGTGGATAAAGACGGAAACAGCAAGCTGTTATCTTTCATGATCCCGTCCCTGTCCAAACCATCCATATATCATGAGGTAAACAACATGCATAATATGCATACAGCCTTCAGTTTTACTCCTGCTAAACTTCTAAACTGAATTAATTTCCCACCTTAAGAAACACAATAACACCCAAAACATTAGTTCTGCAGAATGAAAGTTTTTAACCTTTTTTCAACTTACTTTTTTGTAATTAATGTTTTTATGTTTTAGACATTCAAGTTAACACTTTGAACTTTGATTTTTACACATTTTGTTATTTTTACCACTATGTGGTTCAGTTTCTAAACTTTTGGGGACCTTTTAAGGCATAGATGTCTCCCAGTTCAACACACTTAGAAGCTGATGATTTGAACCAGGTGTTTTAATTAGTGTGACATCTAAAACATGATGCTAGGTTTATACGTTAGGTTATGCGTCCCCTAGGACTGTAGTTGAGAAACACTGTTGTAAAACATGCCCTGTGTCCCAATGTTAGGACTAACCCTACTGTTCATCCTAAACTGAATGTGAGATTAGAATAAGTGTCCCCCAAAGCATATTATGTTAAAAAGAGTATGCCAAGTCCCCAGATGCTCTACTATTTAAGTGTGGATCCATGCTCACTATAACAGCTAATATTGCCCACAACCCATTGCACTTTGGAGGAGGATTTAGTCCAGAACTACAAACACGAATAAAAACGTTTAAAAAACTACAAATCTGGTGGATGTGCGCAACTTAAATAAACAAATAGATCCAGATGTGGGGGCAGTCGTGGCCTAAAGATTGCAGGTCATCCTCAATACCGGCAGGAACATATAGGTGGGGGAGTGAATGAACAGTGCTTTCTGCCGCTCTCAATACCCACTACTGAGGTGTTCTTGAGCAAGACACCTAACCCCAAATTGCTTCACGTCACTTCACCTTAAATCTATGACTTGGTTTGGACAGTACTTGCTCTTTAGGCAAAACGTTGAATGATGCAGTCTGAAGCTGGTATTGTGTCATACATGATATGAATTGCATCATGTTATTCCTAGAAGTCATAGATGATGCAGTCATAACAAAGCTTACATCACTCTGCTGAACATATAGCCCCATATCAGCTCTAGAGATATTACAACAGGGGTGCAAAACAGTTCCTGGAGGGCCACAGCCCTGTAGAGTCTAGCTCCATCTCTGCTCCATCACAAATACCTGTAGTTCTCAAATAAGCTGAAGGACTTGGATCAGGTGTGTTTAATAAGGGTTGAAGCTGAACTCTTCAGGAACGGAGTTTTGCACCCGTCAGACAGTGTCATGCTTTTACCGTGAGCGATGCTGTCGGGGTTCTGTCACTTCGCTCTGGTTTATTCTTGTTTGGTGACAGAGCTCTGACATTCCTTCGGTCTTGTCATTGTGAGCATGCAGTTCTGTCCGTACAGTCTTTCATCTGCATGGTGAGTTGTTGTTGTTGTGTGTGTGGAGTGTGGTGTTCAGATCCTGGCGCTTGACTCTAGTTTGGTGTCGGGGTTCGGACAGTCATGCTCCGTGTGTTTGTCTTCTGTTGTGAGCGCTCAGGAAGAACTTTCACTCATTCTCTGTGCTCTCGTTGTGTGAGCGTGCGGTTTCAAGTTTGCTCAAGCCATACACTTTTCTGTCTGTGTGTGTGTGGTGTGAGCACAGGGCTTGTCATGTTTATTTACATGTGCCATGTGCCTGTCTATTGTCTTAACCCCACGCTTCTTGTTATCTGATTATTGGTTTATTTGCCCCACCTGCCCTTCCTCCGTACCTGCTTTCTTTGCTCTCCTATTCATTCTCTCTGTGTTCTCGGCTGTGCCAGTTCGGTGTCATACACTCTTTGTGCCCTGCACCATGAAGCCATGTTGTGTCCCACTCCCAGCTGATCGCTCCTATTTTCCCCCATTTGTTTTTGTTTTATATTTATTACGAATAAAAAGCCCATCAACTCTGCACCATTAAGTCCTGCGTCTGCTGCTAATCCATCAGCAACATGACTGCGCACATCACACACCAGAAGTCTGCTCGCATCACACACCAGAAGTCTGCTCGCATCACACACCAGAAGTCTGCTCGCATCACACACCAGAAGTCTGCTCGCATCACACACCAGAAGTCTACTCGCATCACACACCAGAAGTCTACTCGCATCACACACCAGAAGTCTACTCGCATCACACACCAGAAGTCTGCGCGCATCACACACCAGAAGTCTGCGCACATCACACACCAGAAGTCTGCGCACATCACACAAAAGCAATTTTTCACACATTGTTTTTTTGTTCATAAATGCCTATTTGTAGACCATGACTTATCAAAACCAATTGCATTGTTTTCCAAGAGTGTAATTGTGTTTATTAACTATTTAATTGTATTTTATTACTCTTGTCCACAGTGCACCAAGAAAGAACTTAAGAGATTATAAAATTGATTCCCTAAAAGAGTGACTTAATGAAACTCAGCTTTGCCATATCATCCATTAATGATTTAAGTGTAAAGCAGTGTTTCCTTTCCCTTGTCCTGAAGAACCCCAACAGTGCAGTTTATACATTTCCATTGTCCTGATCAGGGGCCTCATTTATAAACGTTGCGTACGCACAAAAGAAGGCGTACGCCGCTCTCTATGCAATAATTGGTATTTATAAAAAGCAAACTTGACGGGAAAATGTGCGGTCCTTCACGCAAGCTCTGACCCAGGCGTACGCACAAAAACGGGTGAAATGAGAAATGGCGACACCGTCGGCAGATGGAAGAAACACGTGAAAGTGTGTGAAAGTGTGAAAAGATGGCTTGAGTGAAATCTGTGTGAAATGTTCCGTATTCTTATAATAGTAATAATGTCTAAACTGTGGCCTCTTTCCTCTCTGCTAGAGCTTAGAGAGTAAGGAGAGCACAGATAAGCTTGATTTATGATAAGAGATGAAGAGAACGCCACCTCCTAAATTAAGCCAGAGTCTAATTGGTCAGTTCTCTTAGGATGCTGGACAAACATGTGAGTTTAAAAATCTTAGACCTGAACAAAGTTTGCGCGCTCTCTCGGTGAAAGAATTTTCAACAAGATTGAAAAAGTGCACGAAGGGAGAAGAGAACAGACAGTAATCATGTAGACGCGCAGAGACAAATAACCCAAATTAAGATCAGAAGAACGGGTTCAACAGCTTTATTCAAGCCATCTTACTACTCTCGTCTCCATTTTCTTTCTTTTCTAAGTTTTCCTTTCTTTTCCGATTGCGAGTCTCGGTTCTAAGTTAAGTTTTGCGGCAGAGTTTCGTTCCACGATTCGTCTGCCCAGAGCCAGCTTCAAACGAAGACTTTCCATCCACCCGCCAGCACACCACGTGATTGGCCGCCCCAGACCTCAGGCACGAGGAGACCAGCCAACGAACTCGGGAAACCCCTTTTATGCCGACAAAGGAAATTCCCATAAGCAAAGACACGCAAGTACCTCCAGTGTCACAGTTCTGTCACCCTTGTTCTGGGTTTTCTCTTGGTTTGTGACAGAGCTGTGACACTCCCGGTTTGTCATGTGTTTGTGTTGTTTGGTCTGTTGTGAGCACATGGCTGTCATGTTATTTCCTTGTGCCATGTGCTCTCCTCTATTGTCTAGCCCCTCCCATCTTGTTATCCGATTATTGGTTAATTTGTCCCACCTGTCCTTCTCGTTACCCTCCTTTGTTTGTTCCCCTATTTAGCCTCCCTGTGTTTGTAGTCCTGTGCTGGTTCGTTTGTCCTAGTTGCTTGTTCCTGGTGTTTCCTTCCCGTTTTACAATCTGAGTTTTTGAGTTTGTACCTTGTCTGCCGGTTAATAAATTTCCTCTGCATTTGAATCTTCGTCTCACTCATCCATTCCGTGACATCCAGACTCTTAAACTGAACTGGTGCACTGATATAAATTTAATTACCTGTCTAAGAAACGATAGAAGGGTTAAATTAATGATTGATGGTTCGTTCAGGTTATGTCTTATAACCCCCTGGGGTCGACAAACGCGCCCCTGCGTTTTGCTGGATTTTCTTCACATTGTAGCACAATAAACTTAAATTACTCCATCATTTATGGTCATGCAGAAAAAATAAATATGAAAAAAGAATCTGTGATATTTCTACTTTTGTATGTGTCCACTTGCAATCAAATCAAAACATTTTGCTTTTGTAAAATAAAGAAAATAAACAGGGTGTGCGTTCTGCCTCTCCGTCGCGGTGAACTTTTTTTTCTTGAGCACGTCTATAAACTGAAACAACTCAGCGAATACTTGTCACACATTTATGAGCCATACACCTTTATACACATTTAAGTGTGTACTTATAAATGATCGGATTCAAACTGAAAACAAATACTCTCTGTTTAAGTAATTTGTATAAAACCAACAGGATGTCCAGTATCTCAAACGCTTGCTAATTACTTTTAATTCGACCACGCCCACTCGCGCAAAAGAGATTCACATGCAAATCTCCACATGCAACGCGAACGCCCTCGTTACCTCAAACACAAAACACCAAAACACTTCAAAAGTCTCTGCTTTTCGTCTAGTTTGGAAGACGCGCTGTGAGCTTACATTGGATTTAACTCAGAAGAAGAAGAACGCGATTTGAAGACAAGAAAGATGTAAGGTAACAAATTCTTACTTATTAGTTTATGGTATTGTTACATAAACTTCACAACAAATGTCAGAGCATGTCAGAACACCTCCAGGGCCAGAAAACACCTCAGACCCCAGAGGGATAAATGCATATAGAAACTTGGGATTTCATCATCTCACTCTTAAAACTCATTCTTTCCTCACTCTCTTTCTTTCTGCAACTCGTATGAATGTGTGTGTTTGTGTTAGATATTAGTTTTATGTGGTAGAATAATCAATAAAGTCTTGTTGGTAATTTTAAAGAGAAGTGTTACTTGTGTTATGTGCTTACGAATTTAATGTCTTAATCTGCTGAAAAAGTTACCTTGCTAACAAATAGTATTTAACTATAGAGTGGATATTTATATTCACTGCAGAGCTGATAGTTACAGCCAGTTCAAATGAACCGCGAACGAGTCATTTGCTCGGTTGTAATAAGCGATTATTTCGAATTCCCTATAAATTAATTAATCATTTCTTTGAGCTAAATTGACCTGTCAGAATCACACAATTATCTTACATAATATTGGTGGAGAATGCGGGCAGTTTAATCTAAATTGTAAGCATATACGACGTAATTTATCTTTTCATTTTGTGCGGATGAGAGATCCGAATCTCAGAGAGTCGAGTGACGTATGCAGCGCATGCCGCGCGCGCCCCGTTTGAATGAATGCTGCTGCTGTCTGCTGCTTGAGTGAATACACCCAGAGCTGTTACTCTAGTCTGCCTCCATATTTTAGTTTATTTTTAATTTTAACTGCAGTAAATTAAGTTAAGATATAAAATCTCACACAACAATAAGGTAAGAAATGAGCGCGTCCCTCATTTTCTGAGATAACCATTATAGCTTAAGACGTCTGCGTGTTCCAGAGTCTTTCAAATAGCTATAACGTTATGTGTGTTTGTATCAGTCAGAGAGCTGAATGAAATTAACACTGCAGTAATTAAAATAACCTTGTAAAGGACGGATGAGCGTGTTCCTCGTCTAACGTTAGTCCTTATTTATCTGATGGAGTGCGAGTTCCACTGCAAGGACGAATATTCTCCTCACAGATTAGTCTTTATTTCTCAGGTTGTCCGTGCGTGTCCCACGGCAATCCCCGTGATAAACTATAAGCTTATCTGTGTCTGTTCAATTAAGTCTCGTGTAAACACTGCGTATGTCCAAGTGTAATTGAATAGGACTTATTTAAAGTTGTGTTCAAGTAAAGCTTGACGTTGAAACTTAACCAACAGTTAGGAACCCTGTTGTTTTTGTGTGCTCAGATAACCATCTCGACTACAAATAGGAAAAAGAGGCTACAATTTGCACGAGCTCAGCAAAATTGGACAGTTGAAGACTGGAAAAATGTTGCCTGGTCTGATGAGTCAGAATTTGGCGTAAACAGAATGAGAACATGGATCCATCATGCCTTGTTATCACTGTGCAGGCTGGTGGTGGTGGTGGTGTAATGGTGTGGGGGATGTTTTCTTGGCACACTTTAGGCCCTTAGTGCCAATTGGGCATCGTTTAAATGCCACGGCCTCCCTGAGCATTGTTTCTGACCATGTCCATCCCTTTGTGACCACCATGTACCCATCCTCTGATGGCTACTTCCAGTAGGATAATGCACCATGTCACAAAGCTCGACTCATTTCAAATTGGTTTCTTGAACATGACAATGAGTTCACTGTACTAAAATGGCCCCCACGGTCACCAGATCTCAACCCAATAGAGCCTCTTTGGGATGTGGTGGAACGGGAGCTTTGTGCCCTGGATGTGCATCCCACAAATCTCCATCAGCTGCAAGATGCTATCCTATCAATATGGGCCAACATTTCTAAAGAATGCTTTCAGCACCTTGTTGAATCAATGCCACGTAGAATTAAGGCAGTTCTGAAGGTGAAAGGGGGTCAAACACAGTATTAGTATGGTGTTCCTAATAATCATTTATGTGAGTGTAAACTCGCCTTGTCTATGGAATTAACTGATAAATCAGGGCTGATATTATGGTTTGTATATGTTGTAACCTGTAGTGAAATATTTGAATTTTGATATGTATTTTGGACCTACAAACACACTTCCAGATACATACACGCGCACACACTTACACAGAAGCCCAAAGCGCAGAAGACGGAAAGGCCCCCATATATGGGGAACAATGCTGACATCAGAAGAAGGTTGATGTCACATGCTTTAGTTCCTTTGGAAAAAGCCCAAGAAACTGCATAGGAACACTGTAACCCAGTTCCGTATAAATATGACGGCATTTTTGACTGTTAGTTGTTGCATTTTTGATTTTGATGTCGTTTGCATCCCTAGGGAGAAATTAGTTCTCTTCCAGCTCAGTTTTCTAACTGAAATCTTTTTTGTGTGAATTGCTCTGCTGTATTATTATAACTTGAAGACCTCGGATGAGAACAAGTTGTTTTTTACATCTATTCCTTGAACTGCTTACAAGGTAAATAGCCTGTGTAATTTTCCACTCATCAGGATGCCCTGTTGAGATTGGATAAGCTGAAATATTATAACCTGTAACTTTTTGATGATTTGCTACAAATATTAATCTTTGTGTAATCAGTATTTTTATCTTTTGTTTAAATAAAATTTTATTTCATAAAGACAAACACTGTAAAGTTTTACTTCAGCTTACAAAGACAGTTCCATTAGCAATAGACAGAGCATTGTAATACTTGCAAGACCAAGGACAACAAAGGTTCCAGGAACGATTCTGCTGGAGGGTAAGCATGAATTCGGTCTATATGTCTAGTTGTCAATGATTATTATTGTTTCACAAGAGTGTAGGGACTACACCTAGATTTACTGGTATAAATTAAACAAGCTAGTGAGGATAAAATCCTATTCTGACCTGACAGCAAAAGACTACCTAGCAACATTGATACTAGGGGTTAATCAGGAAAATTAGATAAATATCAGATCTCACCACAAACCCTAACTCCATTAATCTGGTAAAACATGATTTCACAGATCATATCTGTCACTGACTCTTGATGGAAGGAAATACTTACAGGAAATAATATAGAAGAGGTTTAGCAGGAGCGCCATTATAAAGAGGACTTTAATCATGACACCTTCAAATCCGGCGTAATTCAGACTTTTGTTATAGGCAAATTTAAACAGAACTGGAATAAAGGAAGAGAAACAACAACAATTACTAAAATAGAAAAACAAAATATTAATACAGATCAGAGGAATTACATAAACCCTTCTCATTTAAACAGATGCTTTTATACACAACATTACAACACAGTCTCTGTCTGATCCTGACCCTTGACCTTTGTGCTGATTACATGACCCCTGACCCTGACATGACCCTGACACAACATGACCCCTGACCCTGACATGACCCTGACACATGCTGAGATGATATTCAGAAGTAGCTTTAGCTTCAGTCTCAGTCACTAGCATGATGTCGACTGTAAAAATTAATGCACTGTTTTCATAATGAACCCGTGTAGATTATAAATGTGTTCAGTCACACAGAGATTCACGCTGACATGTTGATATACTGACAACAACACAACAGTAACACAAGACACTTCACAGTATTAATGTCGTGTGTTTAAGATTTCCTGCTGGATATTGAGAATATTACATCATTTAAGTGTAATTATTGTTCAACTGTTAATGTGCATTAATGTGTTTATGATAATGACTGTTGATTTACATTTGGATTTATTTACCTGAATAAAAAACAGCTGAGAAAACAATATATTCTGTTCTAAAACTTAAATTTTGAACCCATGCTTCAATCTTGCCTGTAAAACAGAAAAGATGACATAATTACATTCACAATATAATTTACAACAGCAACACAATGAAACACAAATATCAATACAACACTGAACAGTTTTTTATGTAAAATTAATTGGTTTTACAGTCAGTTTGTGTGAAAAGAATATGTGTATTATAATTCATATACTATATAAATACTAATAAATCAGCCCCACCTGTGAAGTTATTGATATACGGAGCCGTCCAGAGCAACATGAGAGGCCTCAGAAAATAAAGAGCAGAACAAAAGACCGACTCAAACATAGATCCTGAAACACAACCACACATTACTGTACATCTACACAGATACATCATAATGCATTGATAAACCATCAGTCCTGAAACACTGACCTTCAGAAAAACCCCAGAGGACAAAAGCAAGAAACATCAGAATATTTGGACAGAAGACGAGAAACATCTGAAGACGAAAGACTGTGTCTGAGAGAAGAGACAAAATAACACATGATCAGTTCATCAGTAATTATTACATTTAATAATTATTTCTACTATCATTATCAGTCATTCAGTTTGATTGAAAACACACATCTCTGTTCTTTCTGGCCATTACATTTATGACTGAATGAAACTGTGTTGGAAACACAAACATATTATAAATCACTGAACACTGATGAAGGATGGAAGAGTTGCTCTTTTCTTTTCTGTTGACTCACCGAATAGTCTCAGCAACACTTTTATACCGGTTGAAAATGTCCTGTGATTCTGAGGTAAGCCACTGTAACTGTAATGTGTATTCTCCTTCATCTTCAGCTCTCAGATCATCCAGACGGAGGGAGAAGTTTCTGTGTTTAATCTCCTCAGTAAAGAAATGAGCTCTATCCTGATAATCCTGCTGCTGTTTCTCTGCTCCAACTTCATACAGATGAACCAGATCCTCTTTTTTTCTCCATTCCACCTTCAGATCCTCCATTCTAGAGAGTCTTTTTTCATAACAGGGCAGAACCACTGAAGATCCCAGAGGAACAGGTGTGTGAAGACAAGGTTCCACAGTGAATCCTGAAAAAGAAAAAACACATTTGAAATGTTAATGCGCAAAAAAGTGAGGCCTATTTTGTAATTGTGGTATAAAATTGTTGCAATTTTACAATTGTAATTGTAATTTTGTAGACAAGGTTTCACAGTGATAACTTAAATTTTTAGAAAAAGGTTTCAAATGAAAAACAAAAAAAAAAAAAAAAACATTAATGAGAAATGTTAAGGCAACTGCATTAAAAAGGCCAACCATTTATTAAGGGTTAATAAACCGTCACAGAAGGTTACATTTGCTTTTACTTCTGAATTGACAGCAGTGAGAGAACTGAGGCCTGATCCGCTCATCATCCATTCACACACAATCACATGACATGTCCTCAAGTCTCTCTAATCTGATCAGCTATCCAGTAGCTTTGCACAACAGTAAAGGACACACAGGTGTTTTTAATCACCCGTCTGAGAAAATCACCATCAATATTTCTATTGAAGAAGAAATAATTCTGGATTAGGATAATGTAAAGTTTGTTAGGTTAATCAAATCTTTGAAAGTTTTCTTCAAATCTCTGAAACTAATCAGCATTTGTTCAAGGCACTTTATTAAACTAGATATCCACAGTTTCATTTGCTTTGTTTTCTGAATTATAAATGTGAAGTACTTTTTAAATACACTTACTCAGTTTCAACTCTGTATTTGAAAACACACAATCCACGTCTTTAAAAAAAGAACTTTACATCTGTAAACTCCTTCATCACTTACTTACCTTTATATAATTAATAATATATGACCAGCCCAGACAATTCAGTTATCCTTAAATGCAGCAAACTAATGTTATTAAAAATCTAGAAATGCTTTTTTTATTGTAACTACTGTATACTGTGTAATCAAATCATACACTGATCAGGAGTTCAACAGCAGAGTTTCTTCTTTTCTTTACACTTACCCAGTTCCAACTCTGTATTGGTTGAAAATACACACTCCTCGTCCCTGTAAACTGTACATCTGTAAACTCCTTCATCTTCACCTCTCAGCTTCTTCAGACGGAGGGAGAAGTTTCCATCTTTGATCTTCTTATTGGAGAAATGAGCTCTTTTGTGAAAGTCCTTGTGCTGTTTCTCTGGTCGACTCTCTCCGTCTTCATACAGATGAACTAAAGTCTCTGAGTCTGAGTCTGTTTCTGTTCTTCTCCATTCCACCTTCAGACTTTTCTGGAACAAGCTTTTGTCAACCTGACAGGGCAAAACCACTGAAGATCCCAGAGGAACGACATTATCAGTCACCCAGAACTCTATAAAGGAAGAGAAACATGTACAAAACTCAAATAACCACACTTGTATAACAGCTGGTCGATCATTCCCAACATGCTATTAATGAATTAATTTGGTTTAATATCCAAAATACAACAAAATGATCTGTTCCCTTTCAAGGGAACTCGAGCTGCGTTAGACGCGGTGGGAACGCCCTGCGTGATTGCGTCGTGAAGCACGTGTATAATCAGTCCAATGGAAAGACGAGACGTCATCAGTGACGTCACCGACCAGGAAGCTATAAATCACCCTTGAGATCAGACCGCGCTAGCTTCTGTGCCTTCAGCAAGCGCTCTCTGTATATCTGTCCCTGTCATATTTATTGTTGTCTGTCAAGCTAAATATATATATATCATGGCGAATAAGCAAGAATACAGGCGTTGTGTTGTTCCCTGCCCTCGTTACATCACGGGTGGGGACACACATCTGCTTTGTGTTTTTTGTTTGGGAGTGGAGCATGCCCAGTCAGTTCTCGAGGGAGCTGACTGTGAGCATTGCGTAAAGCTGTCCATGCGGCGCTCCGCTTCGCCGGGCGTTCTTTGAGGAGGACCATTCGCTTCGCGCTCCCCGAGGTGCGGGTCCCGCTGCTGCCGAGGCACAGCGGTGGCTTTCATCTTGGGGTTCGCATATGGATTTAGTAGGGGGCTTGAGACGGGCCCAGCCCTTTCTCAACCCTTACCTGCTGAATCCGGTGCTTCTGCCCAGGAAGGAGCCCACTCTGCGGCTTCTCCTTCCCAGGTTGAGGCCCCATTGCTGCGGCTATCCAGTTCTGAGGAACTGGATGTTGTCAGTGTTGAACATAATACTGAAGATTATGAGTGTTTGCCAGCTCGTATTTCTGGGGATGAGGAGCTTATTGAGGTTTTAACTCGTGCTGTTGCCAAGTTAAATATTGAATGGCCATCTGATGAGATTGAAACTGTTTCTAAAAAGAGTCTTTTAGATGAACGTTTTTTGCCATCAAAAACACGACCTCCTCGTCGGGAACTGCCGTTTTTTCCCGATCTCCACACTGAGGTGTCGAGATCGTGGATTAAACCAGCTTCTTTCAGAGTGCATAATCCACAAACACTGAACTATAGTAATATTAAAGACATATCACACTAGTAAGTAAGTAAGTAAGTAAGTAACATTTATTTATATAGCACCTTTCACAGACAAGAAGTCACAAAGTGCTTTACAAACTGTTAATAAAAAAGGAACAAACATGCATACAATAAATCTACCATAAAACAACACACAAAACCAATCTTCACAAAAATAAAATGACAAGCAACCACTGCTGTTAGTTAAAAGCAAGTCCAAAAAGATGCGTCTTCAGGTGTTTTTTAAAAGAATTGACAGAACCCATAGTTGTCAGTGCTAATGGAAGTGAGTTCCAAAGCCTCGGTGCCACAGTACAAAAAGCACGATCACCTTTAGTCTTAAGACGTGTTCTAGGGACAGTTAAAAGGTCCAGACCAGAAGACCGTAAAGACCAACCCGGTGAATGTTTATGTAAAAGATCCTGAATATAGAGAGGTGCCTGACCATGCAAGCTCTGTAAGAATAACTAATATTTTAAACTGCACTCTGAATTCAACTGGGAGCCAATGAAGGTCCATGAGAACTGGTCTTATATGAGACCACTTACTGGTACCAGTCAAAAGCCTTGCTGCAGCATTTTGTACAACTTGTAGTCGCTCCATAGAAGACTTATTCAAACAAGTATACAGAACATTGCAATAGTCCAATCGTGACGAGATGAAGGCATGAACAAGCATCTCCAACTCTTTTCTTGAGACCACCGATCTAATCTGAGCAATGTTCCTAAGATGGAAAAAACATGAGCGAACTACAGACTTTATATGACTGTTAAAACATATGGCTCTATCCAGAAAGACACCTAGATTTCTTATTTCACTACAATCTGAAGTGGCTGAAACCCCCAAAACCTGCTTAATCTTAGGAGTAATATTGTCAGGAGCAAAGATCATCATTTCAGTTTTATCCTTATTGAGTTGCAAAAAATTGTTTGCCATCCATTTCTTAATGGAGACTAAACAGTCCTGCAGAACTGACAGTTTATCTAGACTGTCAGGTCTGAACGAAAAAAATAGCTAAATGTCATCAGCATATAAATGATAAAATATTATTTTTAAACTGTTAATAATCTTTCCAAGAGGAAGCATATACAAGTTAAACAACAAAGGGCCCAGCACAGAACCTTGTGGCACCCCACAGGACAAAAATGCAGAATCAGACATAAAGGATCCAACAGATACCGAAAAAGTCCTGTCGGACAGATAAGATGAAAACCAGTCGAGAGCTGATCCCGAAATACCTACTAAAGAACGTAATCTATTAATCAGAGCGCAGTGATCCACAGTGTCAAACGCTGCACTGAGATCTAGCATAACCAACACGGAACATTCACCCGCATCTGTGGCCATCAAAATGTCATTTGAGACCCTGAGTAATGCGGTTTCAGTAGAATGATTTTTACGAAAACCTGACTGAAATTTGTCATAAATATTATGAGTCTCCAAAATATCATTCAACTGCATTGCTACAACCTTTCCAGGATTTTGAAATGAAGGGCAATTTAGAGATAAGCCTATAGTTGTTCAACGATGTAACATCAAGATTACTCTTTTTCAAGAGAGGCTGAACGACAGCGTGTTTAAAACACCTAGGGACCTGGCCCAACTTTAGAGAAAGGTTAACAATTGAGACCAAACATGGACCAATGGATGTAATAGTTTCCATGACCACAGAAGCAGGCAAAATATCCGCAGGACTTTGAGAAGGTTTCATCGTACAAACTATCTTTATAAGATCATTTAAGGATATTGACTGAAAAGAGTTTAGAATTGAGGGCCGCTCTGAGATAATTACAGAGGAGATAGCTGATGGTAAAATGCTAGCTCTAACAGCCATAACCTTACCCACAAAATGAGATAAAAAATTATTACAATCATCGTTAGAAAACACAGGAACAGATGATGTAACAGGAGACACAAGGCTGTTAATAGTGTCAAACAAAGTCTTAGGATTCCTTTTACAAGTGAAAATCTATTTTTTTAAATACAGCGCTCTGGCCTCCTTAATCATCTCATGTAAATCAGACAGTACCTCTTTAAAATACAGACGATGAACCTGGAGCCGCGTAGATTTCCACAAGCGACACACACGTCTGAGACTACGAATAGCATAATTTATCCATGGAGAAGTATTAACCACGGGAATATGCCGTTTCCTAAATGGAGCCACTTTATCCAGTAACAAAGTGCAGTGATCATTAAACGACTGTACAGAACTGTCAATGTCATTTGAGATAATAACCGAGTTGGAGTCAAAAGTGGTCGAGAAATTCTCAACAGCAACTTGGCTAATCATGCGAGAACAGGTTATTTGACTACCACCATGCAATTAAAAGCTACATCTATGATGGTGGGTAAAGCATATTCGGCAGCAGGTCAGGCAGCAGTGTGCTTACACACTATGTCTATTTTACAAGCATATCAGGCTGACCTGCTGAGGGACATGGATGAATGTGAGGAAGTTAGCGCTGACGCAATTCGAGAATTGCGTCGGGCGCAGATCTATCTCCCGGGCCACCAAGGAGACGGCTAAATCTGTGGGCCGTTCTATGGCAGCCCTGGTGGTCATGGAGCGTCATTTATGGTTAAATTTATCTGATATAAAGGATAAAGATAGATCTGTTCTTATGGATGCCCCGCTTTCGCCTTCAAGTTTGTTTGGCGATGCTATAAATTGTGTTGTTGACAGATTTACGGAATCTAAGAAACAAGCGGCGGCATTCCAGAGGTTTCTTCCTCACCGATCCAGTGTCCCAGAGACTGCTGGGCGTAATATTAAAGCCGAGCAGTCTCGGCCGTCTACGAGCTCCGCACAGCAGCACAGAGTGCAACAGAAACAAATCGTCGCCTCTCGGGCTCCTCCACAATCTGGGGAGCCCGGGGGGTGGGCGCAGTTTAAGCCGGTTAGGGGTAGACAAGATCTGAGGACTGTCATCTCTAGAAAGGCTTGGGATAAGAAGAAGTCCTGACGCCAGTGGTGTCAAAATGTTGAGGGTGGTCCCCTTCGGGGAGGGACGGTTTCGAGGAATCGTTCCTCCTCTGCGCCCTCTGGGGGGCGGCTCTCTGAGGAGAGTCGCAGCGCTGCCACATCGGTTGTTCCCTGCCGGTTCGCCGTTTCAGGGCACCGAGGTGTCAGCGTCCCCATACGATCCTACGAGGAGGGTCGTAGAACGGTCAGTTCGGTTGTTCCCTGCCGGTTCGCCGCTTCAGGGCACCGAAATGTCTGTTCAACTAAATCCAGAGGCCAGTCTCGAGAGACTGGTTCCCTTAGCAGAATTTCTGGTAGCGTGGAAACTTCTACCAAATATTTCTCAGCGGGTCCTGCATATAGTGGATCTATAGAACAGTTCGGTTCTCATCCGCCCAGATTTCAAGGGGTTCTGCCCACAGTGGTGGACTCCGAGCAGGCTCTGGTTATGGAGCAGGAAGTACTGACGCTTATTCGAAAAGGAGCTATAGAAAGGGTTTCTCCTCCCAGCAGAGAGTCAGGGTTTTACAGCCGTTATTTCATTGTTCCAAGAAGGATGGGGGTTGCGTCCTATTCTAGATCTGCGTCAGTTAAACCGCAGAGTTCAGAAACTCAAGTTCAAGATGCTTACCCTCAAACAGATTGTATCACAGATTCAGTCCGAGGACTGGTTTGTCACAATAGACTTGAAGGACGCATACTTCCATGTATCTATTCATCCTCATAACAGGAAGTTCCTGAGGTTTGCTTTCGGGGGCGAAGCATACCAGTATCGGGTTCTCCCCTTCGGCCTAGGTTTATCACCCCGCACCTTTACAAAATGTGTGGATGCAGCTCTGGCTCCTCTGAGACTCCAGGGCATTCGCATATTAAACTATCTAGACGATTGGTTGAGTCTAGCTCAGTCAGAGCAGATGGCAGTTCGGCATCGAGGTGTCGTTCTGGCTCATATAGAAAAGTTGGGGTTGCGGCTCAACGCCAAAAAGAGTGTGCTCCTCCCAGCTCAGAGGACCACTTTTCTAGGCGTAATTTGGGATTCAACAACAATGCAGGAACGTCTGTCTCCTGCACGAACATCAGCGATTCTCACAGCCGTAAAAGGGGTAAAACTAGGCCAGTCACTCACTGTCAAACAGTTTCAGAAACTGTTGGGGCTCATGGCAGAGGCGTCCAACGTAATTACTTTTGGCCTTCTGTACATGAGACCTCTGCCTGCTTTGGTCATGTGGAAGAAACCTTGGTTCCTCGCCCAGGGCCCAGTGTTGGGGGCTTCTTGTCGACGTGTAACACTTTCAACAGACGCTTCCCTCACGGGGTGGGGCGCGGTCATGAGCGGCCGCTCGGTGTCAGGTCTTTGGCAGGACCATTAACTTTCTTGGCATATAAATCGATTAGAAATGATGGCCATATTTCATGCTCTCAAATACTTCCTGCCAGACCTGAGAAGCCACCATGTGTTGGTCCGCACAGACAACACATCGGTGGTCTCATACATCAACCATCAGGGGGGTCTGAGGTCTCGACTATTGTGCAATCTGGCTCATCAGATCCTCCTATGGGCCCAGGGGAAATACTGTCCCTCAGGCAGTATATATTCCGGGGCATCTGATTGTAGGAGAAGATATTCTGTCAAGGCAGGGGCTGAGGCCTGGGGAGTGGAGGCTTCACCCCGAGGTGGTGGACCTCCTATGGGAGAAATATGGTCAAGCTCGAGTCGACCTTTTCGCATCGTCAGATTCAACCTATTGTCCGCTTTGGTTCTCCCTCACACATACAGCTCCTCTCGGACTGGATGCAATGGTGCAGGTGTGGCCGAGGCCACACCTGTACGGATTTCCCCCGTATCGATGCTCCCGGGAGTTCTGGAGAGGGTTCGCCGGGAAGGGGCTCATCTACTGTTAGTAGCCCCATACTGGCCGACCCGAGTTTGGTTCTCGGACCTAGTGTCACTTCTGGACGGCTCTCCGATGGAGATTCCCGTCAGGAGGGACTTGCTGTCCCAAGCAAGGGGCACGATATTTCACCCTCACCCAGAGTTGTGGAAACTGTGGGCTTGGCCTCTGAGGAGGCCCAGCTCATAGAATCCGGTCTCTCGACTGAGGTCGTTGAGACCATCCTTCAATCCAGAGCTCCTTCCACGAGGAAACTTTATGCTTTGAAATGGAAATTATTTTCTACCTGGTGTGGAGATCGTAATTTGAATCCTGTTAACTGCCCTCTTGGTACAGTTCTCGATTTTCTTCAAGACTGTTTCTCTGCTGGATTATCTCCTTCCACCTTAAAGGTGTACGTATCGGCTATATCTGCTTATCACACCCCTCTGGCGGGCACTTCAGTTGGGAGAGATCCTCTAATTATTCGTTTTCTCCGTGGCACTTTGAGGTTGAGACCTGTATTGCACTCTAGAGCACCGGCATGGGATTTGGCCATTGTACTTGAGGGTCTGGCTTTGGCTCCCTTCGAGCCCATTGAAGAGGTGTCAGAAAAGTTCCTCACTCTAAAAACTTTATTTCTTCTTGATATTTCCTCTATCAAGAGAATTGGAGATTTACAAGCCTTGTCGGTGGCTCCATCATGTCTGGAATTTGCCGCGATATGGTGAAGGCATTATTCACCCTAGACTGGGTTACATACCTAAGGTCCCTTAATGTTGGGGGCCCAATAGTGCTGCAGGCCTTTTATCCTCCACCATTTAATACCCCAGACCAGGAAAACCTTAATCTGCTTTGTCCCGTTCGGGCTTTGGATGCTTACGTCCACAGAGCTGCCCTGTGGCATAAATCGGAACAATTATTTGTCTGCTTCGGAGCACCTAAGAAAGGTTGCCCTGCATCTAAACAGATAATGAGCAAGTGGATAGTTGAGGCGATCTCACTTGCATATGAAGCGGCCGGACAGCCTTCACCTTTGACTGTTCGGGCCCATTCTACGAGGAGTATGGCTGCCTCTACGGCTTTAATTTCGGGAGTTTCCCTTGCACCTTTGACTGTTCGGGCCCATTCTACGAGGAGTATGGCTGCCTCTACGGCTTTAATTTCGGGAGTTTCCCTTTTTGACATTTGTAATGCGGCAGGATGGTCCTCCCCGCATACGTTTGTGAGATTTTATGACTTGGACCTCTCCACTCCTGGGGTCAGGTTGCTTGCTTCATAGTATGCGCATGGTACTTCATACAGAACAGGCACATCGTCATTATGGCTGAGTGGGTATGGGGTTCCCACCGCGTCTCAAACGCAGCTCGAGTTCCCTTGAAAGGGAACGTCTCAGGTTACGTATGTAACCCTGGTTCCCTGATAGGGAACGAGACGCTGCGTTCGCCTGCCATACTTCCTGCTTGCCCTGATCGACTTGCTTCAGGCTTATTAGAAGCTAGCGCGGTCTGATCTCAAGGGTGATTTATAGCTTCCTGGTCGGTGACGTCACTGATGACGTCTCGTCTTTCCATTGGACTGATTATACACGTGCTTCACGACGCAATCACGCAGGGCGTTCCCACCGCGTCTCGACAAAGCTCGAGTTCCCTTGAAAGGGAACCAGGGTTACATACGTAACCTGAGACGTTTTCAGTTTTATAATTTTATAATTTTATAATTTTAAGCATGAATTATTTCAAAGCAAACAATCCAACAGTGTTTCCAATCACTCTTAGAGGAGCTTAATGAAAACTTTCTTAGTATTAAATCAGAAGATAATAGTGTCATTACCATATCCTGTACAAGTGATAATGTGCAATTATTAATTATTACCTTAAAAATCTATACTTGATTTTAACCTATAAAAACATAATCAGTCTAATGTAGGTTGATGTAATGTACCAATGTAATGTATGGTTGATTCAATCATTAAATAATCATATAAAATAATATATTTGATTTGATAGAATTAGTTCATTTAGATTTAACAATATTAATCAGATTTTTAGATCACCTGACAAAACATTTTTAAATTGTATAAAATATATTCTATCAAAATATGTGTTCAGTGAAGCTATGACCATGTGTTTCTACCATTGTTTGGACAGTGGAGTTTATACTGTAAATACTGTAAATCATACTGTAAAAATGCTCAAAAACTGTTTTCACTTTGTGCAATATACCATTTACTGTTCTGCTCTATATTTATATTGGTTGTGACTACATGTTCTTACAGTAACTGAACTACAGATGATCTTTTTAAGGGTTTACGCTGATAACATATACAGTATATGACATCTGAATATGTATTTATAATCCTGTTTATATAGTAATAGCTCTCATTATAGATCCTGAATATATAGTTATACATATATGTTCAGATTTATACATATTCAGGTATCTTGAGTTCTCCTGTCTCACACATGTAATATTGATGCATCACTAAAACACTGAATAATCAAGCCAGTTGAAACCTGTTCTGTACTGTATTGTTGAATAACTATTAAGAGTCGAGTTTGATTTGTTTGTATCGGTTTACTTACTCAGAACCACATTTGTCTTGGCTGAAAACACACACTCCTCATCCCTGTAAACTGTACATGTGTATTCTCCTTCATCTCCAGCTCTCAGATCCTCCAGACGGAGGGAGAAGTTTCCATGTTTAATGTGTTCAGTAAAGAAATGAGCTCTATCCTGATAATCCTGATGCTGTTTCTCTGCCCACCTTCATACAGATGACTAAAGTCTCTGAGTTTCTTTTTCTTCTTTTCCATTCCACCTTCAGATCTTCAGTTAGTAAGTTTGGAGGAACATGACAGGGAAAAACCACTGAACCTCCCAGAGAGAAAAACACGTTGCAAGATTTTTGCACAATCAAACCTGAAAAGGAAAAGACGTTTCATTTCAAATGTGAGATAAATGTTGAGGAATAATAACCTCATTATCAGCCTCTGTCTAGGCTGTTTTAATCACACTTAATACAGCTGAATATACAGTACAGCCAGATGTTTTGTGACACTGTCAGAAAGACATGAGCATACATGGGTTGTTCTATAGGTAGATTTTGCTGAGTTTAGCTACTAGTAACACATCTGATGATATAAATTCAACAATAGTTTAACCGCTGCTACCAGAAATGTCTTTATGTTGTATTATGTACTGTATGTCTCATCTTGGTGTTGTATTTATCAAAATATGAATAACTAATGATAGCTCACATAATTAAACTCGTCATCTAAAACAAACTTTTGACTTCTTGACTTTTTCTAAACTGTAAATATTTCCATAGTAAAATCAGCAGCTGCTGTTAGATTTACCATCCTTTCACACTCAATGAATATTAATTACTATGATGATATTATTATTAGGTTCAAACTCATTTCCCACTGAATAAATCAGGATATGTTCCTGTTATAACTGTACCTTCAGTCTGAGATCTGCAGTAGATCAGCCAGCAGAGCAGAAGTGCAGATCCAGATGCAGAGACACAGAGAATCAGCATTATTATGTGGAGAGCAGAGAAACCTGTCAAACACACACACTTATTAATGCTGTTATTGTGCAAAGTTGCTTATATATATTGCACAAATTTGTCCCTAAGATATGATAAAGTAGGAACACACACACCTTTAGCTAAAAGGAGACATTCAATAGATTTCTACTGTTTTATAGCTAATTACAAATAATAACCCTCACTCTAGCAAGCTTTGAAAATATTGAATAAATGGTCTAAATGTAAATCTCATTGTAAAACTTTAACAAATATGATTTTTTAAACTGGGAAAATATTATTACATTTGCAGATATTTATCAGGTGTAAAACATTTTGCATGGTATGTCTCCACCTCCACTTAATGAGTTTATTAGACAAAATCATAACTCATCTTCTAGAGGAGACTGTACAATAACACATAGAAGAAGTGCTTTTGGGCAGTCAGCCTTTTCCTATAGAGCAGCACATACCTGGAAATCTGAACCTACAAAATTATGAAATATTGCATCCTTTACTTCTTTCTCTGGATCGATAAAACACTGGTTATTAGGTAATCAAACATTTCTTCATAATTTGGAGTAGTGGTTTATTTCTGTTACATGTTATGTGTTCTGAGTTCTGGTTTTGAGTCTGTTTCAGTGTTTTCAGTTTTCTGTGATTTCCGTTTTCCCCTGTCTTCTGTTGTATTTTGGTCTAGTCCTGTTTTCCCTGGTCTGTTTAATGATTTCATCCGTGTCACCTGTTCTGCCCTCGTTAGTCTCCTCAGCTGTGTCTTGTTTTCCTGATCTGTTCTCCCATGTATTTAAGCCCTGAGTTTTGCCCTGTTCAGTGTCGGTTCTACTTTGTTAATACTTTGTTACTTTGTTCATAGAGTGTGTGTTCTGCCTGTTTCTATCGTGTTGGATTATATTTTGGAAATAAACTCTTGCATTGAAGCGCTCTGTCTTCCTCACCTTCTTCCGCCTGTACACACCCGTAACAATTTCTGTCTCATATTTAAATTAATTTTGTGTTTGTGTTAATATGCTCTGGTTATGGTTATGTTTACTGGAATGTGGTTTTATATGATTTTCCATGTTTTATGGACTTATGGACTTTTCTTTATCATCAACTGCCAGGGGCTACAGATGAAAATTAGCCTGTATGGCTAAATCTGGCATTTATGATGGACATGAGTGCTCATGTTAATTAATGTGCATTGTGCATTAAAATGGCAGTTTTATTCATTGGAATAAATCAAAATCACTTTGCAATTAAATTTGGAATCGTTATAAATGTTATATACAACTGGATGTAAATGTATAACTAATTTACACTTGTGTAGTAGTGTTTTATGACTCACCCAGTTGCTCCAGCACTACAGTTGCATTGGCTGAATCTCTTCCAGCAAACACTTGACACATGTAAACCCCTTTATCCTCAGTTCTGACGCTCTTCAGTCGGACAGAGAAGTTTCCTTTGGGGATTTCAGCAGTGAAGAACTCAACTCTGTCTCGGTATCGCTCATTTGATGAATCTGGAAAAGCCTCGTTGTTTTCGTAGAGCAGAACCAGAATGTCTTCATCTTCATCGGTTTTCTTCCATGAAACCTGTTCAAAGTCTTCAGGTGTGATGTGAGAGTCTACAGAGCAGTTCAGAGTGACGTCTTCACCCACAGACGCAGATATGGACCGATCTGATCCTGAGACTAGCAAACGCTCTGAAATAACAAACTGTGTAAATATCACATACACTCAAAGTATTTCTGAAGATCCATTTCAGTTCAGACTCACCAACATCTTTTATCTGAACCTCAGTCTCTCCAGACTCCTTCTGAGTGTGAACGGTACATGTGTATTCTCCTTTATCTTCAGCTCTCAGATTGTCCAAACGGAGGGAGAAGTTCCCATGTTTAATCTCCTCCGTAAAGAAATGAGCTCTATCCTGATAATCCTGCTGCTGGGACTCTGGTCGACTCTCACCATCTTGAAACAGATGAACTAAAGTCTCTGATTTTTTCCTTCTCCATTCCACCTCCAGATCCTCCATTAGCAAAGATTCATCAACATAACAGGGCAGAATCACTGAAGATCCCAGAGGAGCAACCAGAGGACCAGAGGGACCATCCACAATGAATCCTGAGACAGAGAAATACAATAAAGCTTACTATATAGTTTTTCAAAGCATACACACTAATATAGAACATAATTACTGACATGAACAAGTATTTCTGTACAGTAGGTGCATTCAGGGATGTCCCTAGGGCTCAACCCCAAATGTTGTTTTTGGTTTCTAGTTATTTAGGCTGTTTACTCGCACGGGGTCACTGACAGCCTCTTAATTTTGATTTTAATATTTACCGCACACTAATAGCATCACATGTATTTCAAAAGGTCTTTTTAGACTTTTGAAGTATTTACTATTTGACCATTTGTTTTAAAATAATAATACTGTGATGATAGAGGAGAGGTAATAAACTTCTAGGTTACTAAAGTAACCCCCGTTCCCTGAAGGAGGGAACGGAGACGTTACATCAGAACGACTGATGAATTGGGATCTCGCCCGAGATGGTGTCCCTTCCAGCGCCCCGGCTAAACCGCCTGGCCCCCCTGTACCTGTTCGGGTGGAAGAAGGGACAAGGCTTTGCACTGAAATGTCTATCACTGATGTTCCATCTAACCCTGTACAGTGAGACTATTAGATAACTCTGGGAAAGCATGCGAAGTCCAACCGGAATGGAACACTCCACATGTTACCTCCCTACAGATGTGGTCTCCGTAGTTATAGTCTGTAGTGATACATATGGACTGATCACAAGTGCAGTGCTACATATGGAAGTTCTCTGTGGCAGATCCTGACTTTTGCAAGAGTGGAGTCAATATCAGCAGAATAAGTGCTCGTATCTCGTCCTCAGAGGGGAATGGCGCAGCAAGCGAGACACATACCCCTTTTCCACCAAACAAGAACTGGTTCGGAACTGGTGCTGGTTCAAAGCTGGTTCAACTTGAGAACCTTCTCAGAGCCTGTTTGTTTTTCCACTGACTAGAGAGTCCAGCGAACGACGTTGTTACGTCACTGTGTACGTTGCCATACGTCTTAGCTTTCCTAGAAACGCTTGCGCCAACTTCATCTTTCCGGAGGGACTATAGACAGTCACTGTGTCAAAAACTAAATACTTCTCTACAATAGTATGCGAAAAAAACATGCCAACAGACTAGTAAGTCCGAATTCATAGTATTCGAAAAACAGTTTGCGAAAACTACCTGAATGACCTACTACTTCCGGTGAGATTCTGAAGTGCGCATACGATGGACACTTTACTATCCCATGAGCCTACAAGAGGGGATTTGTGAATGGACGTAACTGATGCTGGTAGGTCACATGACAACGACAACATGGCGGATGCAGTACGTCCAGGTTACATTGATACTACACACGTTCATACTATACAGAACATACCTTTTTAACGGTCGGGAAGTAAGTTCAAATTCAAATGTACCTTCTTGTGTAGCCCCACACCTTTTCATCACTGCGCTCATTGTGTTCTTTCTTCCAGTTGTATTTCCACAGCATCAAGGTAATATCTTATGTATTTATGATTTTTTTCCAAATCTTCTCGGTCTAATGAAATTTGTTATTTCATCCACTTCAAACATTACAATGCTCATGATAATTTTCGTTAAATCTACAATTAATAAATCTACTTCTCCAGCTAATTACACTTCGACAGCGATGCCATAGAAATATACAGAGCTACCGCAAAAATGGAAGTTCAAAGATAAAATTCTAAAGATTGCTGTGCGCTTGTTTTCCTGACATATAAAGTCTATAAAAGGAAAACATCAAAAAACAGAAACTACTAATAATTACATTATTATTGAATTTATTAAATATCAACAATATTGTGTCTATTCAGCAGTACATTTTACTGGCATTAACAATCGTTAACACCTAATTTGTAAAGAAAAGGTAGGTAAAATGGTATTAAAACTTGGAGAAATTTCCACACCAGACGGCTCACATAAAGCTTTAAAAATACAACAGTTTCAATAAATAAGCTAAAGTAAACTTAAGTATTCTCTTAGAAACGTGATACAGAATGCAGATATAAGACCGTAAGACCAGATATAAGATATATTTCTTTGGAACAAATATATGAATTATATAAGCTTGTACAATCAACTTGCCTATTTAATTTACTTTAACTCATCAAAATAAGCTAAGAAATGTTCCACTTTTTTTGTAAGTTATACAAGATTCAACTCATTTTTTTAAGTCAGTTTAATATAATTTAAGTTAAAGTAATGTAAAATCTATTTGTTATAACACATTGGTCATATAAGTGTACAGTAAAACTATTGGTAAGAATAGTTTTATTTATAATTATTATATTATTATTTATAGGCTTAAATGAAAATATTCTGTCAATGTTGATGCCGTTTCATCCACTTTAAAACTAGTTTAAACATTGATTATTTGTTATATGTGTGACGAATTGAACTCCTTCTTACTGGATGTTGCAGCCAGGCACAAAGGGTTAGTTTTGAAAATTCTGTCAGTAATTACTCACCCTCATGTTGTTCCAACCCCGTAAGACTTTTGTTCATCTTCGGAACACAAATTAAGATATTTCTGATGAAATCTGAAAGCTGTCTCACTCCTCCATAGGCTTCTGTCTGATCGAAACTTGCTGGGCCAGAAATTTGAGTAAAGACATCGTTAAAATAGTCCAAGTGACTAAAGTGGCTCAACCATAAGTTAATCAAGCGATGAGAATACTTTGTGTGCGCAAAAAAACAAACCAAATAATGACTTTATTCAACAATTGATTTTCTTCTGTGTGGGCCTGAGTGAATTCACGTAGTGTAACAGCGCAGCGCACAAACGTTTTTTTTTTGCACACAAAAAGTATTCTCGTCGCTCGTAAGACTCTTATGTTCAGTCTTACATCCAACAACAGAACACCGGGATTGCTTACGAGACGTTGTCGCTACAGCTGCTCCAGCGCAGGAAATGGCGGATAGCGTACAACTCGCTGAGGGTAATGCAGGACTGTCAGAAGAGGAGAATCATTAGGGCTGGACTGGGGCTCATATTGACCTCTCGCCGGCCCCTCCCCCAAAACGGCCATTGTACAATCACACATCATAGCAACCGTTACTATGTGAGCAGGTCCGACAAACATTCTCCAAGCAAGATGGTGAAGCGGTGCGCCCACGGCGTTTGTAAATATGTGGAATAAGGGCTGCCTCCGATAAAAAAACATTTTCTAGTCTACTATAGTTATTCATTTAAGCCATTAGTGGACAAATCGCCCCTTTATA